>JZLH01S0299811.1:36588-46972 GCA_001188425.1 Eucidaris tribuloides | reverse complement strand
AGTAATTGTAAGAGCTTTGTCAAAAAGGATTAAATGAAAGGTCACAGGACTTTATGTGAACATGGTGTAAATGACAATCAATGAAGATAATGCAATATCTGCTTTGTTCGAAATTCAAATTACATGTAATTTGTAAAAGTTCATTGGCCTTTTTCTGTCCTTAATACATGTATGTGTCAAAACCGAAGTGTGATGACAACACAAATTAGCTTGTTATTATTCATAAGCACACATGGTGCTACATACATGTAAGCTTCCTAAACTCCGCAGATTAGTGAGAAAAACAGGAGCAGGTCTCGACAAACCTGGGTGCCCGAGTGCCCAGGTCACCTGAAAATCGCAGTTGGGCACTCAGAAAAAAAAAGAACCTGCCTGATTGGGCAGTGCCTTTTTTGGCAATGATAGACTGACAAAAGCAACTTGTGTCTAGATCCGGCATTTCAATTTTACTCTTAGGCAGTCAAAAAAAAAGTTTTTGTCGTGGCCTGGAGGAGGAAGAAGAAAAAGAAGAAGAAGAAGAAGCAGAAGAAGAAGAAGAAGAAGAAGAAGAAGAAGAAGAAGAAGAAGAAGAAGAAGAAGAAGAAGAAAGAGAAGAACAGGAAGAAGAAGAGGATGAGGATGAGGAAGAAGAAGAAAGAGAAGAGGAAGAAGAAGAAGAAGAAGAGGAAGAGGATGAAGAAGAAGATGAAGAACTACTTAATATCATGATTGATTTTATTCTATTCGAGTGAACTGTACAGTGCACTGTTAAGATAATTTATATACATGTA
The DNA here is from genome assembly GCA_001188425.1 of Eucidaris tribuloides. NCBI lineage: Eukaryota > Metazoa > Echinodermata > Echinoidea > Cidaroida > Cidaridae > Eucidaris > Eucidaris tribuloides. The sequence continues at coordinate 46,202 of JZLH01S0299811.1, read as the reverse complement.
TGTGTCTGAAAGCTCTGTTATCTTTCTGTATCCAGCACAATGTTCATGAACTTCTTGTGAGTCATACGTGTAGTACATTAACAAAACATGATCATGTAAAATGTAATCAAGGAAAAGCTTGCAGATCATGACCCTTTGATAAAGTATCTATGTGTAGTGATACTCAATTTTATCCTACTTGCTGCAAATGTAAACCTTCTAAGAAAAATTCTGACAAGACTGACAGTGACTTCACTGACATCTGTTTTACTTAGATTCCCATCATATTTTCTCTGTAACTTGGATTGTAGCAGCTAATCCTTTCAGACCTTTAGTCACTGAATACATTCACAGCTTTATGGTATTTAAATGTATTAAAATTAAAGGGAGAAGGAGCCAGCGATTTACAGGCATAAGTTAAGAAAAAATTTAAGTTCTTGCCAACCAATCACATCGCACATGCACAGGTCTGCGGAACTGACCATGCGTGACCGATGCATGCCACCGAAGTGTGTAAGTTGCGCCGTGGTAATGTATGCACTGTTTGAATTAATAAGCTTCTCCCCCTATAGCTGTTTCTGCAAGTTTAGTCGCGGGGTAAAACTTGCAAAGGCGTAAAATAAACACAAACTAACTAATTTGTATTTTGTAAGGCCTTGCTGAGGGTGAGTATCACAGAGTACCCCTTATTTAGGCTGTCTTTATCACCACGTATCATAATTCTCACAATACTTTATACAATGTCATTTTTTTTCTTAAAGGCACTGTATAACAATGTTTCCAGTTTAAAAAATCTGAGCTACATGATTCCCCATGCTACTAGTGTCTTTGATACAGTCTAAAAATGAAGCCCTGAAAAAATTGCAGTATAAAACAATCATTAAGTGCTTTAAAAAAGTGAAAATCATTGAGAGACCATTCCAGCTTTTCTCCATAGACTGCTGTGTTGCAGAATTTCCTATCGCCCGATGTAAAATTAATGTGCCAATTTGTATCTGCACATATTGTACTAGTGACAGCATAACTGTCCAAACTTTTGTGTTCTAGGGTGTTTATTTGTCCATTCAAACACTTTCAGATATGTCAGATAGCAAAGTTCGACAATTTTTTAAACGGGTCTTCCACAGTGTTATATAGTGTCTTTAACTTCTGCCTGTTAGTTGCTGGCTCCTTCTCCCTTTAAGATTGTAAAACTAATACATTATCTTTAACATACTGTACATGTGTCAAGCCTTTTGAATAATGCAATATTCAGCATCTTCTGGCATGCAGTATCAACTTCAAGCAGCACCTATAACTCTATTTTTACAATGCAATGCATGTTGGAGAAAAATGTGTACAAAACTTGTTTGAATGTTGACACTTGACTTGACAGTGATTATCCAGGGCTCCACACTAACTTTTTTCATTACTTGCCCTTTGGGCAAGTAAAATTATCACTTTCAGATTTTTACTTGCCCGAAAGAAAAATTTACTTGCCCGAAAATAAAAAATAATAAGGAACATTAAAAATCATTATTTCTCTAATCTTAACCACAAAGGCTGGCATTGAAAGTTTGTTATTTGAATTTTGGGGGTTGTAAAACGCATGATTTAAGAATTCAAAGAATCATAAAAATAAAATTCTACAATTTTGCGCTAAAATCATCATCAATGACACATAAAATAAGACAGGAATACTACATACTGCACAGACACATGACACACAGTTCATGTTTTAATCTCAAGCTTCCAAAATAAACAAGACACACACACAGAAAGTGAAGTACAATGAACAAAATGCTGTTTGTTTTTTGTTTTGTTTAACTGAGCACAATAATTTCCACAAATTTTGTTCACATGTATTTGGAGTTTTGGACATGTTTTTCTTATTTGATGATACAAATTTTACTTGCCCAATCGGGCAAGCAAATTTTAAGATTTTGATTTTTTACTTGCCCAACATAGAATTTTACTTGCCCCGGGCAAGCGGGCAAGTGCTAGTGTCGAGCCCTGGATTATCAAATGCTCAAGTTTCAAAGTCTTTCATATTTTTGATATGATGTGGTACTGGGGTGTTTATGCATGCCTTGCATGGCAGAGAAAGAGTTGGAAGTTGTGCAAATTGTTAGCAAAAATGGCTCATTCAAAAAACAATCTACGCATCAAAATAAACAAACAAAACAACTTCCTGCAAAAGTGAAAGACTTGCAATTCAACAATTTAGCAATTTTGCTTTCCCCTCCAAAACATGTACAGTGTAGGCAGTGTGCTATAAACACTTTTCAGTAATCAACTTACATGTACATGTACGTGTATGTAGTCCTACATGGCAAATTTATCATGCAATAAGAATTAAAATATAACTACTAAATTGCACATCAGTCACTCCATGTTGGAATAAATGTGACTCACAAACTGATGTAAAGGAATTATACATGTACATGTATATTGTCATTATTTTTTTGACACTACCTACAACTACATATAGGGACAGTGATTTTCCGCGATAACGGAAAACGGACGGAATTTCCGGAAATCACAACTTGAAGCGGAAAATCTGTTTTTTCTCCAAATTTTTACTTTTTGAAAGGAAAAAACAAGAAACTCGGAACAAATGTTAGAAAAAGTTGACACAAAAACACAGAAACAGCAAGAAACATTTGTTTTAACTTTTATGTAAACGGAATTTTTTTTTCATGTATACAAAGTCTACGGAATTTCCATTTTTCAGACAAGTTGAAATGGAATTCCAGATTTCTTGAAACGGAAAATGACTGTCCCTATACATACATGTATGCTGGATTTAAATCAAATTTATAGAATTTGTTGATTTTCAACAGAGGGCATCTTTAGCCATATAGGGATGATATATTGTGATGCGCTTTATGAAAACGGTTCATTATTACTATTACTAATATGCAGCATAGGAAATAACCCAGGGCGACGGGCGATTTAGCCCTTGGCAAAGCCCAAATCGCCCCCTGAAATCCCCCAAATCCAATTCTTTGGGGTGACCATTTTCTTCAGAATCGCCCACAGATATGCTACAAAAAATTTCACATTTTATTATGTCATTGAAACAAAAGTGTGTTAAATGGTTGCTTTTATGGATGAAGCACGGGCTAAACATCGGCAATCTGTCATTGCATTCTTCAAATTCTGATATGCAACGAAAAAGTAGCCACAGTGGTAGAAAAATAGCCCCCCAAAATTCAAAAATAACCCCAAGGCTCTAATAAAAATCACCCTTAAAAATAAAAATTAATTCCTACCCTGCTAATATGCACAAACAAACGAGCATAATGCTGGCACTATACTGTATTCTACAGATTCAATTAGTGACATGCAAATTTCATTGTCAATATACCTACAGGTACATGTATATCAATTCATTTGTCTGATTTGGGTAGAGTGCAATAGCAAATCAGTGTGTTTTTTATGCACCAAGTCATTTTCAGCCAAGAAGATTGAATAACACTAAATTGTCAGCTGCAGCTGGCTTCCACCCAAAACAGCATAACATCAAGGTCATCTTGTCTGTGGGTTGTAGCATAATTGATAAGCCAGTATTTATTGCTTCCAGTATTAAAGGGAGCCAAGCAAGTGGTAGTGAAATAAAAAGCAATAGTCAATGGAAATTTTACATAGTTCACATGCACACCATGAACTAGTTTACTTTAATGAATCAAAATAGTGGAGGTTATTCTGGTCATTCCATGTCAATCACCCCATGACTCAAATTAAATTCTTTCAGATGTCAAGAAACAAAACAAAAGCTTGTAAATGATGATTGTGTTTTGTGACCCCACAGTACCAAATTTCAATTTTGGGTGATTCTGAACTGAATTTGCCAAGACCATGACATTGTTTACTGTATCAACATTTTGTCATGCAGAAACAATAAATGAAAAGAAATGAAAATACAGATTTCCAAAATGTGAGATTTTCAATCAAAAGTGACACAGCATGCCTTTGAACTGTCATATTGCCCATATTTCTATACTTGGCTAGTCTTCATAGAACTGGCAGTGCAGTGTTGGAAAGAGAATTTGATATTAAATCTGCCAAGTTTGAAGTTGTTATTATTTTTTTCTCCAGAGTAGGCCTACAGTACATGTACATAATGGTAATGTCATGGTGAAACTGTAGTCTGACTCTGAATGACACAATTTGTGGACAAAAATACACAGGGGCACGGGGCAATTTTGCCCCTGAAATGGCAGAAGAGCCACCAAAATTTGCAAAAGCGCCCCCGTAAATTGCCATAGGGTTCAATTCAAAACAAGAGAGTATCTGGAATGCACTTAAACAGGAAAAGTAGCCCAGGAAAAGAAAATTTTAATTTTTTCCCCCGACTTATATACCATTTGTAGCAGTAGCTTTAAGTTAGTGAAGTGAATGAACTGACCCTACATGTACATGTAGGCCTATATGTAGCCTATGTCTCATGACGAGAAAAAAAATGGAATTCAGGGAGTATAGGGGAGTGAAATGTTTTATCTTCTTAGACATCTTTTATCTGCATCCCACACAGTCAAAAACGAAAACTACACTGTACCACTTTTTCCTTCAGATAAGCCGTAATGTAATTTACATGTAGGTGAAGATCTTTGTTTTGAAGGAAAGCCACCCTTTTTGAAAGAAATCTTGGGATCAGAATGTAGAGCTGAGCTGTGAAGTGTCTTTCACTTCAGTCTAAACAGGCACATACATAAATGACATGTAAAAGGTAATCAAGATACATGCACGTACATGTACATGTTGCTAGTCTGATGAGATTCGGTGCCTCCTTTTTATTTCTAACGATTCGAGTCTGACATCTCCTTCCTCCATCTCAGCCTCAATGGATTCTTTTTTATCGAACAATTATTCTGATACCTCCCTCTAATCTTCTCCATGTCTGATAGGGAAATATCAGGATCGTTAGAAAAAAAGACTCGACTGAATTGAGGCTTTGCCTTTGAAGCTCATCAGAGACAGAGCAGAGCAGCATTCAACAATCGTTCAAAATACTGCATGCACGTCATTATAATTTGCAATGGCACAACTCAGTCAACATCCCATCCCTCATAACCATACTTTTTATTTTGTATGGCCGGGTGTCCCCCCCCCCCCCCAATTTCCGCACATAAGTCAAATCACAACACAGACACAATTCATAAAATCAAACAAACAAATCATCTCTCGTCTGACTTTGGCTTTTGCCTGGTGTGCGACTGCCTTGCCTAGCTTGCTCAGCTCTGCAAAAAAAGTTTTAAATTAGCTAAATTTTGGTATGAGATGAGACTGGCAGTCTGGCCTGTGCCCATGATCACAAAATTTAATATCATTCACAAAACTCTTTGCCATAACGTCACCATCACTGCACTGGCATCACGCCTCTTGTTGTTATCCATACCAGGACTGATGACCCGCACACGCCGGGCGCGCTCGCGGGCCAGTGAAGGGGTCGCCGCTGACCACGCACAGGCCACAGCTCACTCTGCCAGTCCGTCGGCCATTATTACTCACCCAGAAAATAATGTTGAAAACCGTCAGCAGAATCTTGACGCAGGCCATAGCGGCCGTTGTCTGGAACCTCTTCGGCATTTTGTGCAGATTTTCCACGGAAAGAGCTTAACCACGAAGAAATATCGCCAAAAGTGCAGAAAAACTATCACAGCTGTCGAAGTAGTTTCCTCCAGACTCGACTCACACTCAGCAGTGCCATGCACCATACAGTACAAAATTACAAAAACAGCACACGACAGGCTCTTATGCATGCGCGCACTGCCAAAAAGATAATTGATGTTGGGTGATGTTGGGTGATGTTGATTTGGCTCGCTCGGAGCGTGGCGGACTGAGTGAAGTTGAGTGATTGGTGGGGGGGGGGGAGGGGGGGGGAGGTAGAATCAGTAGATTCGCCCCGATAGATAATAATAATAATAATAACAAAAAAAGAATGAAATAGTAAAAAGTTGTCACTGCAAAATTGTTTGCACCTGAAGATCATGTTTTCATTTTTATCCATCTATTTATTTATTTATTTATTTATCTTTTTATTTATTAATTAATGCATTTATCTTTTCATTTATCATATATTTTTTATGGGATCTACATTCTTCAAGCAATGCTTGAAGTAGTATTCAATTTCTCTTGCATATAATTATGAGGTATTAGATCTATATCGAATTTGTTATTTTTTCATGTCATGTAATGAATTTTGCATAGTTTTATCATGTCATTACATGTTTTTAAATGAAGAGAATAAATAAAGTTGAAACTATTTCCATATTTGTTTGTTTACTTATTTTAATTATTATTTTTTGTTTACTTAGATTATTGTCTAGGGGAGGGAGGACTCATGTTTTAAACCAATCAAAGCATAGGGTATTTACATTCCCCTTTAAAATGCTCCTGGATCAACCCTGAGATACAAAATATGTCTGGTGAAAATTTACTTTACTTGCATGATCCCTTTTATATGGTATTCATTGTTTTATGAAGTATCATCATTCAGTCCCAATTACTGTAATGAAAACAGACAATAAAACAAAAGCAAACAAAAACAAGCTTGAGTGCCAAGCCTTGAAACAATTTTGGTCATGTTAGAGCTCATGAAAATTAATCAGGAATATGATAAGACAATGAGAGAAAAATACCCAAGTAAACCAAATCTGGATTAAAGCCACATCACCAGTTTAATTTGGTTTAATATTGTAATATTTATCTATTCATCTATCTATCTATCTATCTATCTATCTATCTATCTATCTATCTATCTATCTATCTAGATCTATTCATCTATCTATTCATCTATCTATCTATTGATCTATCAACCAATCTATCTAATATCTATCTTTTTATCTATCCATCTATATTTTATCTATTTATTTATCTACTGTCGATCTGTCTATTGATCTATCAACAAATCTATTGATCTAATATCTATCTTTTTATCTAGTCATCTATATTTCTATCTATCTATCTATTAATATACCTGTCTATTGATTTATCAACCAATCTATTTATCTAATATCTATATTTTTATCTATTCATCTATCTATCTATCTATCTATCTATCTATCTATCTATCTATCTATCTATCTATCTATCTATCTATCTATCTATCTATCTATCTATCTATTGATTTATCAACCAATCTATTTATCTAATATCTATATTTTTATCTATTCATCTATCTATCTATCTATCTATCTATCTATCTATCTATCTATCTATCTATCTATCCATCTATCTATGTTTTGTATATATCAGCCATTATGTTTCCAGCCTGAATATGAATAGAATGATGCATTTACAGTTATCATGAAAATCATTTGGTGTTCACTAAGGCAGACAATTTCAAATATGAAATTTCAGTGATAGGACTAAAACACTGTTTAACATAGTGAAAGCCCCATTTAAAGAATGGCCAAAATTTGTCTGACTCATATGATAGTGTTTGAATGGACAAATAAGCACCCTAGAACTCAAAGCTTTAGACAACTTATATTATCACTAGCAAAATATATACAGATAAATATTGAAACATGAAATATTAACTCAATTAATGTCCTGTGGTAAAAATTCTATAACAGCGCAATCTACTGGAGAAAACTGGAATTGTCGCTCATTGATTTTCACTTTTTGAAAGCACTTAATAATCGTTTCAAACTGCAATTTTTTTCCAATGCTTCATATTTAGACCTTATCAGAGACACTAGTAGCAAGGAGGATACATTCTTAACCCGTTGGAGACTAAGTTCAGTTAACTCGTGTTGAGGTCTATGGAAAATGCATGTTATAGTGAAATCAAATCGTCTCCAACGGGTTAAACGATACCTACACTGAATTACATGTACTCTCTTGGGTTGGGGTGAAGCCAAGAACAATCACAAGTATTTTTATCCAAACGTCAACACATATACTTTCCATGAAGAAGCAGTTTTTATACTGTTACATTACATCCTTCTAGTTCAGCCAAGACTGAAATCACGGGGGAAGGAGGAAGGAGGAAGGAGACGCAGAAAGAGTCTCAAAACATCCTATATGGCTTCCTGAACTTGTTAGCAGATTTTTCCCACCCCCCCCACCCAATCACCTAATCAGGAAATGTATATTTGGCAAAACTTGTGAACAGTGGACAGTATGTTCTTCTAATTGTGTCCTGTGTTTTTACACTCTGTCAGGTTAATACACACTACTATTACTACTACTACTATTACTACTACTACTACTACTACTACTACTACTACTACTACTACTACTACTACTACTACCACGGCTGCTACTACTACTATTGTCACTATTTCTACTTCTACTACTACTACTACTACTACTACTACTACTACTACTACTACTACTACTACTACTACTATCATCACCACACAGGCATAAACACACACATTGCCGACAAGTTTGGTTAGAATTCACTCAAACTTTAATCATTTCAGTATACATACATATTGATTTTATGTACAAAATTCTAAACACAAACACATCATTTATAAGTACTATATGCATTCTACAACTTGAATATGCAGGTACACATACATTTCATGATATTTACATTCAATATCAATTCACATATTGGTTCAAGTAAAACATTAATTGAATACATTCATCCAACATTAATACAATATAATCAACATATGGTGTAAATACTACTGAACTGTATGACAGAACAATTATCCATATGACTCAATAACCATATTGTTGAATAGAAACAAATATACTATTTTAATAGGTATAATTCATCAGAGAAACATTTGCCAAACAACCATCAGTCATATCAATGAACTACTTCAAAACAAACAATATTTGCCAAGTTATCAAAAGTCAACAGGACAATGGTATTTTCGACAGTGATCTATCTAAATCAGTTACGAGTACTCAAAGTGGCATTACTATCTGATCGTAGAGCATTTGGCATAAATCCAAGATTATGGCTGTATGAAGGGCAAAGCAGTACAGCTGGTTACATTAGAGTCAGCTAAGATTGATTTATTTACACAAAGTGACAAAAAGTATATTTGATGAAAATACAAATTTTTCATGAAGGATGCTACTAAATACATGTATGTCTAAATTTTATTCTTGGCTTGGATAAAAACAAACTCTGGAATGCTTTTTATTGTATCAACATATTGTAAATTTCTTGTGATATGTGACAGAGTTAATTCAATTAGGACATTTAACACTTTGCAAGAAGTTTTTTTTAACCTTCTTAATAACCATTCAAACTACACTCCATTGACTGTGGATGTGATGGTCTGGACTGTGTGGTACTGAAAGGGTTAAAGCCCAAGTATAGTTTTTTTGTCAATCGTTCAGAAAGTATTCTATTGTCACCCCGGACATGCAGAAAACAACATCAAACTCACTGAAATTATTTATAGTGATTAGTGACAAACTGCGATGTTCTATCAGGGAACACGCAGTGGTATGTACATTACCTATGGGAAATGTCGGGGGTCCACCTTTGACAGTTTACATTTTGAGTAATTCCTCAAAAAATTACAGTTACAGAGCGAGCAATTTTCAGGACATTGATAGATCATTAAGATTTATCTAAAAAACAAAAATGCAAAGAATTTTCTTTTTTTACCATTCACCAAAACTATGCTTGGGCTTTAATACAGATATCAACATTTTTCAATTTGACAATTTAC
>JZLH01S0299811.1:24335-36528 GCA_001188425.1 Eucidaris tribuloides | reverse complement strand
TCATGACTTTTCTATTATCAGTGCCAAGTTTCAGAACAGTTATCTAATAGTCTCACTACTTACATACAAACAATATGGAAATCAAACTTTTTATGAGCAAATATTAAAATTTGACTGAGTAAAATGTTGATAACAAGAGCGGGCTACTAGAACTAGAATATCTGGTCTGAGATCATGAAAAAATATCATATTAACTCTCTCAATACCACTACAAAAAACTGATAGAGTTTGTATGTGATTTTATGAGAGAGGTATTGAAAGGGTTAAAAGAATATCAACTTTACAGTACATTGTTTTCCATCTCATACATAATTACAGGGAAACCCCGTTATAACGAGGTTGTCAGGACCGCCGATTTTACCTCGTTATATTAAACCGGTACCTCGTTGTAAACGTACATATAATGTATCACACAAAATATAACATGTATGGGACTAGGCATTTAATTCCATTTGTTTACTGCTTCTCCCACTTGTTCTACACCATGACTATGACCAAAGGCTGATTATTCTTCATTTATTTACTCATCCAAAGTAATACACAAAACTAGATCTAATAATGCAGCAAACTCCATCACTACTCGTAACTTGCGTTGAGTTACAATGCAGCCAGGCTTTGTGTGTGTGACAAGTCAATGTACTGTGCAGTAGTGTGTATTACACACACATGCAGATGAGTCAGGGACTTCATGTATTGTGCATGACTGCATGGCACGCTATCACGCGATGAACTGCGGTGCGCTCTGAAACGATTTGGCAAATTTTTGTATTGCCAAAATTTAGAATTTGGTCAGCGCACTATGCAACTTCCATTTCCTCGTTTAACTGGGTGAATTTCTAATGTTTTTCTTTGTTAATGGATTGAGAAAAATATCTCGTAATAAGCGAAATCTCGCTATAAACCGCACTTCTTTCCATTGAACAACATGTAAATGAAAATGGGACCGAGACAATCACCTTGTTAAAAGCGGTACCTCGCTATATCCGAGCTCGTTATAACACGGTTTCCCTGTATTTCAAACTCGGTTTCATTAATTTGTTCATGTTACAAATTCACTTTTTTTGTGTGCTAGCATTGTATGCCAAGCATATGAAATATGTAGCATAAATGAACATGTAATCTAATTGTTGTATCTTAGTGTCTACAGCAATACTTGGAAAAAAAATAAAACAAGGGTTGGTTAAATGTTCTGCAAAAAGTTAATGCAATATACTTGTCAGTACTTGTTCCGGGCACAGCACACAACCTGGCTCTAAGTTTAACTTGTTTTTTTTTAACCCGTTGGAGACTAAGAATGAGATATCTCGGGTTGGGGTCTATGGAAAATGGGTGTTATAGTGAAATCAAATCGTCTCCAATGGGTTAAAAATAGTTTTTTTTAATGTGAATTATAGTTTCCAGCAGCGTAAAAATTCCCTTTAACTAATATGGGTTCTGTTCATGTATTCCACAGGAAATATAACCTTCCTCAAAATGTCACTGTGGCTTTTTTGTGAGTAACAAAGCTGCCTTTTCAAAGTCATAATTTGCTTCTATCTTCTAGTTTTGTTCTATCACTCCTTGCACATTTCTCATACTTGAATATCTATTTTTGCATCTAATGCCACACTGAACACATATTCATTGATCAAAACACCTTAAAGGAAGATGTAGCTGGTAACTAACAGGAATAAGAACAAAAAGTACATTGTGAGTATTGTGAGAATTATGATACCTGGTGATAAAGACAGCCTAAATAAGGGGTACTGTGTGACACTCACCCTCAGCAAAGCCCTATCAATTATTCAATTTCTGGTAATTTTATGTCTTTGCGAAATTTCTCCATAAAAGAAGATCGCCAAAACAGCTATGGGGGAGGAGCTTATTGATTCAAAAGTGCACACATTAACACGGTTAATACGGCCCAATTAACAAATGTCGGGCAGCATGCATCAGTCATGTCAGGTCAGCTCAAGGCCAGAGAACATGCGATCTGATTGGTTGGTTAGAACTGACAGTTTCCCCCAAATCTTTCTTAACTTATTCCTGTTACTTGCTGGCTACATATTCCTTTAACTTAAACATCATACCATTTGTGCAATGTCTCATAGCACTAGTGTAATATAAGCAGGTTTCTCAGCATTTCATGCAAACAAAATTCCCTGATTTTTCCCTGATGGAAGTTAAACATTCCAGGATCATCATTTCAACCAAATTCTTGCTTTGCCTAATTTTTTTCTCTCCTCACCCCCCCCCCCCCACATGTCCATGGTATGGACACGAAGCAATGGAGTCAGACCACTGGGAAAACCCAATTCCCTGATTTTTCCCGACTTCAGGGACTTTTCCCTGACTGGAAAATGGGGAAGTCATTTTCCGGGTTTTCCCTGTTGGCTGGGAACCCTGAGAATGCCTTTGTTCTGCACATTATGCACAAATATTAATCATGAACTAACCAGTGTTGTAGTCTAGTTCAAGGGTCCCGAGACCGAGGCTGCCTCAAAGCACAACCTGTCCATAGAATTGCATAGGGGACTCGGACTGAGGCCAAGGCCGAGGCCAGCTAGATTTGGCCTCGAGGCCGGCCTCATCTACAATGCTGGAACCAACTCATTGAGAACTTCTAAAAACCAGTGTTGTATTCGAGACAACAGGTTCCGAGACCGAGGCCGCCTCAAAGCACAACCTTCCATAGGGTTTATATATGGGACTCGGACCAAAACCGAGGCCACTAGAAATTGGCCTCGAGACCAGCCTGGGATACAACACTGCTCAAAACAGATTTGACTAATGGAGCGCTTGCACCTCCTCCTCGTATCGTTTGTTGTCCGCGGCGAGCTCAAAGTCCGACTTCAGGTCCTCCTCGCTCAAGCGTTCTAGGGTCAGGTCATTGCAGGGGGTGCTGAGACCCGATCCCAAACCGTCGTCTTGCGTGATGCCCAGGGCCAGGTCCTGGTACTCCTCAGACATCAGGAGCATCCCGTCCTCGTCCATGTCTTGGATCATGCTGAAGCTGCTGATGCGGCCATCGGCTGGAGGGAGAGAAAGAAAAAAGATGGAAATCAAGGATTTTATCGTGAGACAGGACGTGGTCATGCTATTGCAATGAAGGTACAATCAACTTCATCTAAGTCAAATCTCTGGGGACCCCACAAATCACTTTGACTTAGACGAAATCTGAGTTACAGTTTTGTACACAATTTTATGTTACAGATGGAGATATAGGGAAATGGAGGCTTGAAGTATCATGATTGTACCAAACTAGGGGGAAAAAGAAAAGTCAGAGAGGGAAAGGGAAAAAGAAATTTACGACATCTTTTCAGTCAAGCTGACAAGCAGATATCAAAATATCAATCCATTAAAGGTATTGGCTAACATTTACCACAGTTAAAAAAATCTGAGCCGCATGATTCCCCATGCTACCAGTGTCTTTGATGAGGTCTAAAAATGAAGCCCTGAGAAAAATTGTATTTCAAAATGATTATTTAGTGCTTTAAAAAAGTGAAAATCGTAAGTTGACCAGATTCACTTGCCCATTTCCTCCCATAGACTTACTGTGTGTACACCTAGGCTATTTAAACTCGCCCCGAGTTTTGTTTATTCATGCATAACTTGCCATTGGCAGTGTAACTTTCCAAACTTTTTTATTCTAGGGTGTTTATTTGTCCATATGAACACTACTATGTAGTTCAGATATCAAAATTTGACAATTTTTAAAATTGAAGTTCCACAATGTTAGCCAATCACTTTAAGATTAGAGACTTGCAATTTCATTCTCATCATCATCATCATCATTCATCAGGAGCATCCCATCCTCATCCACTGGCTGGGGGGGGGGGGGGTGTTAGAAAAAAAAGATGGATATCCATGAAGAAATGTATGTGCGTTGGGATGAAGATAGTGGTTCTAGGACTACTGCCCAAGAGGACGACTCCCCTGGGGGAGTTAGGGGCAGTTATACTCCAGGGAGCCGTCCTGCGGTAAATTGTAAATTCACTAAATATGCATAATTATACTAGTATCCAACTTATGAATTACTCTCTTTTATGACTGAATGATAAGTGCAAAATGACAATGCAATGCGCAAAATCAAGCACAAAATGCACACTCACTGATTTTCCAAATAGTAATGATTATTGAAAAATATCAAAAATTTGCAACTTTCTTATAATATCTCGGCAATTTTATTGATTTTTTCTGCTTTCAGCAACTTCAGCAACAGTGAAGTGAAATATTTTTCCATGTCAGTGGTCTAAAGCAAGACATCTCAGGGGAAGAGAGAAATTTCATTGTTGTTACCTGTAATTCGTCCTTCATTCGACGCCAGCTCCCAGACGAGTTGTTCCAGTGTCTCGTTATCAGCCTCATCCTGGTTCACCCGCCCTCTGTCATCGTCGTACCCCGTCATATCGTCGCCATCCACCTCGATTCGACTGTTGCTCCTGGGAGGCATGCTCGATGCACTGGTGGCAGCAGACTGAATTCCGGCCGCCCCGGTTTTCGGCAGATGCACCGACCCCTTCGACGACTCGGCCAGTCTCTGCTGCTGGCTCATCACCCAGTGTATCGTGTTCTCATCGTCAAGGTTCTTCTTCGATTTGCCCGCCGACTGTCGCGGGATTTTCCCCCTACTCTTGCCGGAAGCGTGACCGGACGCTTGAGCCGCCGCCTGCCTGGCTGCGCGGTCTGATGCATTCTGTGATGTCGCGCTGTCAGCTGTCTTTGCGTTGTTCTTCGCCGCGGAGGCCGACGTTCGTCTCCTGCCCGAAACACCGGAGGACTTGACGTCCCTCGCTTGTTTGGGTGGTGATGGTGAGTATGCCGTGGCCGACTGATCGGGATGGTTACTTAGGCTGCTGTCTGGTCTCCAAGCGGATGGTCCTATAAACAAGACCACAAAGACGGATCACCAAAGTAAACGAGGTGAATGTCATGTGTCTTACATTCTCGATTTAACAACTGACCTTATTTGACCTCTGACCCCAAAGTAAAATTGAGGACCCTATAAGGTATCTACCGTCCAGGTTTAGTTACACATGGGCTAAAGATTTCAAGGTTAAAAATCCCAGTAGAAATTTGCAGGTATATTTAACACTTGAATCTATTTGACCTTTAATCTACCTTTATTTTAGTTTGAGGTCCTTTGACCTCAAGATAAAATTTAGGTCCCTGCCAGACATTTACTCCCCAAGTACAGGAAAATGGTCATAAATGGTCTTAAATTTATTGAAGTTTCATGAAATGTTATGGATGGACAAACGACAGTCGGACAGATACCGCTAAGAATCCCTTAGTCTCACTCCACCTTGATGGCTCAACAAAAAATTTTGAGTTGTATAGGTTCTACAACAATCAATTTACTTGGGCCATATTGTAGGTAAACAAATTATTAATGCAGATGACTTCACATAACTGGACATCACACAAGTGGATATATCGACTATCTCAAATATTTTTCACAGTCCCAATTCGCTTTGTGTTCTTTCAATGTGAATTTTTCTTTTTGGAAATTCTAACTCAAATTTCGCTTATCTTGAAGATATCTTCCCAATGGAACCAAACGTGTTAAATCATTCGCCTAGGTCAAAGTGGCCACAACTGTAATTCTTGATGGTCTTAATGGATTGACCTTTTGATCTCTGCTTGTTGGCCTGACCCTAAAGATAATAATATCCAAACGCATTGAGACTGATCTCCTCGGTGACTATGCACTATTATATAAATAGTGTATGATGTGGAGTGCACTATACTAGATTATGTGCACGACAAATGCATAATTAGCCCGAGTTCAGTTTTATTTCAACGAGGCCGAAGGCCGAGTTGAAATAGAGCTGCACGAGGGCTGATTATGCATTTGGAGTTCATATAGTCTAGGATAGTGCACGACATAACATACACCATTTATTATAGTAAATAAAGTGTATTTATAACATTAATAATTAGAGTATAATGAAAACAACACGGAAATCTGAACCCTGCATTCATGGAGCAGCTGCAGAGCGCCTGCGAGCTGCAGATCAATAGACCCAGGAATGCGCTAGCGTATCGCCGTATTACGCGCTAAGTGCAGTGCGCCGGGAATATACCTCTGAATTTGCGCGCACATCACGCAAATGTCACAGCTGAAAATTTGTTCTCCATTTTTATATATTTCATGAAATTACTATCAGTATTCCTTTCCTATATTAACGATAGATCTATATATACAACCATTAGGTCGTCAACAGAATTCTCTAAAGTTGGTACCTACTCTTCATCAGAAAAACTACCCCATGGCTTGAAAAGTGGTATCAAAGGTAAAAATGTGAAAAGAATGCCTCATCTCCAATCTGCTACTGCGTTTTCGTTCCCAAGGCAAAAATAGTTATAGTGCACGGTCGTGCACTATAATTTAAATAGTGAATGACACGTGATACCAATGCAGCCAATCAAGTGATGTGTTATAAATACACTATTTACTATATAAGAAATGGACTATTATTATTATTATTATTAAAGATGTCATAAATTTCCCATTCCATCTCAGCCTTTCTTATTTTCCCCCTATATTGGTACAATCCTGGTAATTTTAGCCTCCATTTATATCTTCATCTCTAATGTAAAATTGTGTACAAAACTTGAATTTCATCTAAGTTGAAGTGATTTGTCTGGTCCCCAGAGATTCAAACTTAGGCAAAGTTGACTGTAATTGTTACCTTTGTAGCTACATTCTGGAAGGGTATTAGTCGGAGTCGTGACCCTGTCGCCGTCACTCCCCCTCGCTCCGTCGCCCCTTTCCTCGTCCCCCATACCAGCCGTAAAGAACAGCCCCAGACCCTCCTTATACCCCTGCTGGTGCTGCCAGGCTACCTGGAGTCGTCCGATCTCCTTCAGGTCACTCGAGGGCGCTGTCGTGATTCCCGTTGACGGGGGCCTTTCCATCTCGTTTTTGCTCTTTTGCAAATTCGGTGCATCGCTTCTGACTTTTGCTCTGGCAGAACTGCGCCCACCATTACTCGCAGAAGTAGCGGGTGTCGCTGTCTTGGAGCTACCTCTTACGTTCTTCTCCTTTGCTGATTGATTCTCCTGATTTTTGTTCTGCCGTGATGCGAGACCGCTCCCGGTCCTGGATTCAGACCTGGACTTGGTTGCGCTACGAAAATTGCAATTTTCTTGCAAAGTTGCTGATTTATTGTCCTCGGCCTTGGATGAAGCCTTTGTTGGAGCCTTTGTTTCAGGTTTCTTTGTATTTGATCCAGAACTCTTGGTGGAGTCTACTCTACTATCCACTTCGGATATCTGTACGTCTGTCCTGTTTTCTTTGTCTGCAGTCACGTCGGTGACATGCGATGGAGTCGCTGTTTCGGCTTCATTCCATTCCTGAACAGTGTAGACTGATTGTACTTCTATATCATCATCATTTTCCTGTAGAGAGATCAAGGAGTAGGGAGATATTAATATCAATCTGAGCTAATACCTGTGGGAAAAAAAAATCCTTTAAAATTTAAAGTGATGACATTAACAATATCCATGCAGTTGCATGACTGATGGCACCTTTAAATAATTTCCGACAATTGTTACCTGTTCCAGCTAAATTAGTTGTAAGTATGCAGAACAGAAACAAATAAGTAATAATTAAAGGTATTGGCTAACATTTACCACAGTTAAAAAAAATCTGAGCTTCATGATTCCCCATGGTACCTTTGTCTTTGATAAGGTCTAAAAATGACGCCCTGAAAAAATTGTATTTCAAAATGATGATTTAGTGCTTTAAAAAAGTGAAAATCTTAAGTTGATCAGATTCACCTGCCCATTTTCTCCCATAGACTTACTGTGTGTATACCTAGGCTATTTAAACTCGCCCCGAGTTTTAATCGTTTATTCATGCATAACCTGCCATTGGCAGTATAACTTTCCAAACTTTTGTATTCTAGGGTGTTTATTTGTCCATATGAACACTACTATGTAGGTCAGATATCAAAATTTGACAGTTTTTTTAAATTGAAGCTCCACAATGTTAGCCTATCACTTTAATATTGGGTATGTTATAAAAAAATGTGCTCCAATCAGTTCTTAACCCGTTGGAGACTGAGTACGAGTTGTGTTGGGGTCTATGGAAAATGTGTGTAATGGTGAAATTGAATCGTCTCCAACTGGTTAATAAGTTATCTTGGATGCATAAATTGCAAGCATATACAACACTCTTTTTACAAAGTGAACATAATACACCCAAAGGTAATGCCAAGGGGGTGGGGAGTAGTGGTGGTGGACAGATGGGGGGCAGCTGCCCCTAAAATTGTCAACACATGGAAATCAGGGGGTTTTCGCACTGCAATTCATGTAATTTATGTTTTTTTAATATTTCTGCCCCCTTCCCCCCAAAATTGTTCATCCTTTCTAAGATTTTACCCTGGCACAGCCCCTGATGACACCTTCCAGATTTTTCAAGCAAATAGCTATGAATTTTACAACATGTATTGAGTTATTTTGCCTCTCTTTGATAGCTGTAGCATATTCAGATACTTTCATGGCTTTTAATTTGTACCTCAGTGATTTCAACAATAGTAAGACTGCTCTCTGGACGTTCCTCCCTCATCGTGGGCGTGGCCTGTTTGCTATCAACAAACATGTTTGCATACCGTTGGTGCTCCTCCTCCATCTCCTGTTCTTCCTCTGCTCAAAAGAATAATGGACCACAATTTCATGAAACAGAGTAATTAATTTTGATCAAAGTTTTATGCAAGACACCATAATCATTTTAACAGTTCCCACACTAACGAACCAAGTTTTTCGTTCTGAAAGATTGCAGGATGCTGCAGGAGAACGATCTCAACGTTCTACCATGGTGGAACAATTGACATATTATCGGGTCAAGGCTGACTTATTCTGACTTCGTTTTAGATGATGTAGGACCAAGTCATAAAAAACACTGAACTTAGTGTTCCCTTTTAGTTTGCCTTAGTTTGCCTTTTGCAATGTATTAACATATATCTTGTTGAACAAACATGAATTCATTTTAAGAATTAACATAATTTTATTTCGTTCCAGAATAGTCTGAAATATTCCTGAAAAGCGGGGGAAAAAACTTAAATGGTACTGCACAACTTCATGCATTATAACTTCATTTTATTTCTCTCAATTTCTGCTTACCTGAGGGTTCATAGTGTCCATTCATCAAATCACCATTGGAAGCTTGGGAGACGGCACCCCTAGGTAGGTACTGATTGGCCAGCATGCTGGGGGTGGGGCTGAGGGCCGATGGCAGCTCCGTGCGTCTGTGCTTCTTGAGAAGCAGCCGGTCGGCGTAGCTCAGCTTGTCGTTTTCCTGGAAGGAAATCTCCACCGGTTTCCTGTCTTCGTCCATGGTTGCGGTACCACTGCCCATGTCATGAACTGAGTAAATATATGCAAATTGTATATTCACATTGTACAGACAGCAAAGAAATTTGACTTGCAATTTTGACTTACGCAATATACGCAATATACACACTTTACACAGACTGTAAAACATTACTTTTTTTATATATAAACACAGCAAAAAAAGTAACTACCCCCTTTTTCAAAGTACCATAACTTTTTAAAGGAACAGTTTTGAGCAATAAAATTTAGAAAGGGTGTTTCTGCACTTATAAACTAACTTTTGTGTGAAAATGTGGAAATGTGAAAATCTGTCAAGTCATGCATGAGTGAGCACGTATTAAAGGCAAAATATCAATTTTCAAAAGTCACAAGGGTCATTTTGAGGGATTTGTAATGCAGGATTTTGACAAATTCTGTTTCCGTTGAATGATTAAGAGCTATTTGTGTTAATCATCTATCGTTTGCCCCCTTACTCTTCTTTTGGCACTTTTCGCATAATTTACGCTTCAGTGAGCTCAATTTAAAAAATTCCATCCTTCCCCGATTTTGAAATAGTAAAATCCATTAAGTTTATTGAAAAAATTGAAATCGGATATTTTTCAGCAACATGTATCTTTACATGTTGTACGAACATAAGAGGTTGTATCCATGTCATGGTTCAGTGACCATACTTTATAAATAAAGCAAAAACTACCATTATTTATGATTATTTTGACATAATAGATGACTCCTGTGATTTATGAAAAGTGTAATTTTTGCCTTTAATGCATGCTCACTCATGTCGGGCTTAACGGATTAATCTTATTTTCACACCGAGGTTAGTCAATGAGTGTAGAAATGTTCCTGCCAAATTATTTTGCTAAAACTTATTTCGTTAAAAAGTTATGGTAGTTTGAAAAAGGGGGTAGTTACTTTTTTTGTTGTGTGTATTTTCATTCCTGGTATAGACCATCACTTTGACAAGCTAGTATGACTGGCATATGGCACAGTTTTTAATATTTTGTTTAGAGGGAGTGAGGGTTGAAGGGTTGGGGAGGAAACATACAACATGTTCTGCCCAAATATTTATAATATACAATTCTGTGGCATCTTGGAAGGTTAAAAACTGCTGCTTGCCCTCTATTTTTTGCAACAACTTGCTCATTTTTTGTTGATAACATTTTGCTCCAATTTTAAATTTTAATGAGGTGTAACATGTAATGAAGGGAATTCTGACAAGTTTTGGATGCAAGCTTCCTTATTTTAAAAGATTAAATAACTGTTTTAATTCTTATCCTTCAGATTACCCCCCCCCTTCTACACCTCAAAGATTTAACATCACAAATATTGACTTCCAACTGTGGAGGACATGATTTATACTTCGTTCCACAGAACTAGACTTGTGATTTTGCACTCATTGTGTGTTTGATGAAAATAAAAATAAAATATCAAAGGAGGAGATCTACATCCTGTATAACTACCATCTTTTCTTGCAGCCTGTCCGCTCTCTGTGGTCCCCTGGCCACCCTTCTTGGTCTGCCTCCATTCAGCCAGGGCAGCCGCAAAGGCTGCAGCACTCTCTGCCTCGTCATAGTCGCCTTCTAGAAGGGAGTTGCCAGGTTTAGATGTAGCGTTCTGTTTGAAATCAAATACATTCAAAGATTTGTCATTGATTTCAAAATTATTGAAGACCCAGCTGTTTAACTAGTTAGAGACGATTTGATTTCCCTATAACACGCGTTTTCCATAGAACCCCAACACGAGTTAACTCATACTTAGTCTCCAACGGACATTATTTTTGTTACATTTCATTATATCATTTTTGTGTTTGTAATAACTTTCTATTTTACTATGATTTGTTTAACGCCCAGTATAGTTTCAGTCAGGGATGTAGTCGAAGCCGACCGTTCTGAGTCACGAGGCCGCTGGAAAAATATTGTTCCCATAGACTTTGTACACGTGACTCGGTCCGAGGCCAAGGCCAAGGCCGGCAAAATCCGGGCTCGAGGCTGGTCTCGACTACATCCCTGGTTTCAGTAAATGGTCAAAAATTAATTCTTTGCCACTATGTTTTTTTTAGATAGACTATGTGATCTATCAATGGCCTAAAAACTGTTCCCTCTCCAACTATTCCATTTTTTTTTTAGAAATTACTCAAAATGTAAAATGTTCGTGTTGGGGGGGGGGGGGGTACCCCAACATTTCTCATAGGTAATGTACATACTGCTACATGTTCTTCGATAATTTAAACACCACAATTTGTTACTAGAAACAATTTTCGTTAGGATTTATGTTGTTTTCTGATGTCTGGGGTGAAAACAGAATGATTTGTGAAATATTGATGAAAAATTTGTCTGAAACTATACTTGGGCTTTACGCGCTTTGAAACAAATATGTGAATGGCACTACACACATAATAATCATATTGTACTGTTCAGTATTGATTGGCACACCCCCAAATGAGCTTATCGGGTAAATATGCTAAAATCGTTTATAATGTTAAGATTCCCATTAATATTTACCTCTTACACAAGTAACTGGGCTGAAAAGTCAGGTTTTGTGAATAAACGTGCTGATAAAATTCAAACAGAATGGACCAATGTAACATTGCTTAATGAATTAGAATTTTCCTTTGAGCTTAAACTAGTCAGAATGCAAGACCTGATTCTGTGTATCTAGGCAAAGTGAATAAGTGCTGTTCAAAGCTTATATCAAAAACTCTCACACAAATGCAGTGAACAACAAGCAATCTTTGCTATAGTTGAACTCTAACAAATTCAAAATCTGTGGGTGAAAGCTACAGTCAGTGTCTGAAACTTAGACTATGCTTACAAAATACAACTCAGGCAATGGCCCAATTTCAAATGATTTATCGTTTATATTTCAAAAATTTCAC
>JZLH01S0299764.1:0-26049 GCA_001188425.1 Eucidaris tribuloides | reverse complement strand
TGTCTCTTACAGTGAACATATTGGAGAACCAGCGAAGGACCATGTCATGTTCCATGTTGCCTCTGTAGTGATCTATTTTGGATTTCAAGTCTCTAGACACTCTTCCTGCCATGAGGGGATTGGTACCAACAGCCATGGCATGTTCTGTGATTTAAAAAAATGCAAAAAAGGTGAAAAATCAACTGTTATACAATGAATAAATGTATTGGAGAAATACCATCAATATAGGTGTGATGGCTTGGAAAATAAAACCTGGTTTCTCAACTTAGAAATCCCTGGTTTCAGTCTAAGTGTGTCCTTGGGTACGGCATGTTATCCTCATTACCTTGTCATTTAGACACGACATAAGGTTGGAGGCCCTATGTCCTGGCAGAGATACCTCTGCACTTAAATGAACTCACACACTTCATCGAAAAAAGCAGGGTGAAACCCAATGTGATGACCCTTTCAATACTATTGACATTCCAATTCACAGACCCCTTCTATAGTTCTGTATAGCTGTTGCTGTGCTACAGGATAACTGCTGGGCTATGTGTAATTCAAGTATAAGCTATGTATACTATCAATGAAACAAAAAGTTGAACTACACATTGATGATTGACACATTAAAAAAAAATCCTCCTCATCATCATTACTCAAAACAAAATCACCAAAATGCCATGTTGACACCTTTTAAAACAATAAGCCAATTCATAGTTAGTAATTGGAATGAATGACCCCATAATACCACATATCTTTGAAGATTGGGTAACTCTTCTCATGAGGCATCTGAAAGTGATGGGAGACATTAAAGGGACCGAAAAGTCACATATCGTGATGTTTTCGAGCTGGCTTGGCTCAGGTAATATTCAGTAATGCCTGTATACTTTTGGAAAACGAGCACGCACGAATTGTGTACATTTTCCTATGCAGCACGCATTCAACCAAAGAAAGGCGAACTGCACACGGCCCTACCTTCAAAGGCAATTCTGTTCGCGGCTCTACGATTGTTGTTACGTGCAGCCTTGCAATAGGGGCAAGTAAATGGTATTGAACATACATGGATTAAAAGCGGCGCATCCCTTTGATTGCTTTTCAAAAATTCTGATGAGAAGAATACCTTCATCACTATATTCCTGAATATGCAACTCGTGCGTGCATTATTTATCACAAAGCTTTCAAGTTAAGCTTTCCTTTTTTCCAATGTCTTCTCACATAAGCTTCACATGAATGACCTTTGTTCCGCACATGGACAAAACTGTAATTATGAACTGGCCTATCCTCCTACTCACCTGTGGAGCTGATAACCTCCTGCCATGGCCTCTTGGCTATGATTCTCATCTGTAACGTTGTCACTAGTGGGGTCAGGGACCAGACCCGGACTGTGGAGTCCCGAGAACATGAGGCCAGGATGAAGGGTCTGTTAGGATGCATGGTGAGACCGTAGACGTCAGCACCGTGATCTAGGACCTTGTCAACACAGGCGCCATCCCTGGGTAATGAAAATCATGAGTATATGTTTCAAGATGTTTAAAATTAGTTTTTACCACTCCAAGTTGATTTATTTAGGAGTAGCACTTGTCAATGTGCCTTAGATATATGGAATATGTGACCCGACTCCTGTCGAAATGAGGCATAGAGTCGCCGCAAGATCTGAAAGTTGAGCATTTGACGTGACCAATGCGAATCCCCCAAATTCCTAAGCTTTCTAATGTATGTATAACTTGTTCCCTTTTTATTGATTTATCGCGAGCGCAATTGAGCATTTGATTACCCCGAAAAGGTGTACTTTTCCGGAGAAGAAAATTTCGAGAAATGCCGTTTCAAAACATTTTGGGTACGGAACCGCGTTCGACTTCCTTGTTTGATTTCGAAGATCCCGATATGGCCTCAGTGATTATGCTAATACAGCCTCTCCCTTAGTAACCATCGGAGATCCTGAATTGCGTCAATAAAAATGACCTGTGCCACTGAACTAGAACATCGTCTTGCCGAGTGAGAGGGAGAGGTCAAGTGTGCATTGGATTCGTATTCCCTTTCATGAAAACTGCATGGATTGCGCAAATCTTCATACAATCAATAACTCAACAAGTTTGTCACAGAGCAAGTAATTGATAAGCAGAAATCGCAAAATTGTTAGCTATTTGTTTTCGATATCTGTCTTTCCATTGCTGAAGATGGCAAAAACACTGGGAATTCTGGAATTAACGGCGCATTGATCAATTACGCCATTTAGAAAATGATGTTGTACCGGTCGATATAATAATGTAACACGCATCAGTTGTACACCCAGTTAAATGAATTTAACTTGTATAAAAACAGATAAACGCGTATAAAAATAACTACGGAAAACAATGGAAACAGTAAAGATAAGAGGAACTAAGTTTAGTTTCATGTGTACTTGTTTACAACATTGGTGCAGCAGATCGATAACATAGTTTAAATGTTTGCGATTTACCATCGTGGTCCACAGGGTTTTTACCACTTCGATTCATTCTTAATGCTTGAGCTGTTCTATTGAGAATGTTTTTTCTCCGTGTCCATTGGAACGTTCTTTCACGACTCGGCGCGTACAGTCGTAACGAAAGACTCGTGGTATCTTATATCTCTTTCGTACCAAACAAGGATCGAACATTGTATACAACGAAATAGTTGTCCGCTGCATTAAGCGATGAATCTGGCCGGCTTCTTTTGAAAGACGCCACCCTCATTAGCACGTTACCTCACTGCGGTTTATCATTTTTATTTACAAAAAACTACGAATGAACGCCGAAGGATGGCCCTCCAAAGCCCTAAGATCTTTAATAACAATGCCTTTATATTCTTTAGAAATGTCCGCGCATTTTGGCGACCCATAGAGGCGTGATTAATTCGTTCTTTGTTCATGAGGCAGTAGCGAGGG
Organism: Eucidaris tribuloides; assembly: GCA_001188425.1. Classification (NCBI taxonomy): domain Eukaryota; kingdom Metazoa; phylum Echinodermata; class Echinoidea; order Cidaroida; family Cidaridae; genus Eucidaris; species Eucidaris tribuloides. Next base: position 23,168 of record JZLH01S0299764.1, on the reverse strand, counting down.
GCCAGAATTTATAGATACCTACAACTAACAACGCTGCCATACATCAAGCTCAAACGCGTTACTTATTAAATACATGTAAAGTTAGCAAACAGAGTTACCCTTTGAAACAAAAATTACGACTGACTTGGTCTCCTGTTTGTTATAGGGACCATGCTGTGACACATCTTGTCTTTGATAACATACACAATACATACCAGCAACACACGCGCATGAAGTAAATTCCGCTCCTCTCCTGTCACATAAAATAAAGGTTTAACAAGGGTTTGTCCCTGAATTTCAGACATAGTAACAATTCTACTGTGTCTACTGAGTCAGCTCTTTTATCTTAATTTTGTAATTCTATCATTTCATTTATAACATTGCGCTCAAAGAATTTAAAATTCATAGTCCATATTGAAAGCACTCATGGCACAAGTACAAGCAATTATCACAGAATATTATGTAGGCAATTAACATCGAAATTGCGGGTGATCAAATTGTGTAACGATTTACTTCGCAAAATCTCTCTCCGTCTCAATGCCGTTTTCCCCTCGTTTTGTCGTTAGTTCTTCTTCCTTCTATCCTATGATTTTGTCCATCCAGGTTTTATTGTCACAGATTATATTGATACCCGCGCATACACATGTTTATTAGACCAATTGTTTTACTTATGCAAGTTAATTTAGAGATTGCATTCTACAAATTTGATAATTATTTTCTTATAGAAAAGCAAGTTTCGAAAAAAAAAATCAATGACACCTCTTCAAAATTGTTAGAAAATGTAAGAGCTAACTATTTTTTGTTTTCACTTTCATCTTTGTAGGATAGAAACACCACGTCAAAATTAATGATTTCTTTAAAAAAGATATACATTTTTTAGAAGAGAACAAAATCAGGGTCAAAGCATAGGTTGGGAGATTTAACTGAGACTCCCTCCAGAGAAAGAAATGCACATTCAAGTGAAATCGTTTTTTACAAAATACTTAAGAAATATTATTAAAAGATTGACGACAAAATCATAGCACTAAGATTCCACACGTAAGCGTATAAATACGCTCCAAAAGACGAATTATTTGGAAATAAATGCACAAACCTGAAGAGGCGTTGTGTTAGGTAAAATCAAAGGTTGAAATTAGTATATTGCGAGTTTGCATGTGTTCCATAAAATTGATATTAGTATGTTACAAATGAAAAAAAAAATCGTCTTTCGCCAGCAAATGGTCGCTATCACATTGATACATCGATCCTCATAATAAATTAGTCAGCAATTTACCGCCGAAAATCTATATTTATACAGTTATTCGCCATTTTTTTTTATTTTTGCCTTCTCAATAAGAGAATACACCCTCTGAGGACAAACCCGCAAATTCACTGAATAAATGGCTCATTCGCCTGGACAGACGGGAAAGCAAAAGTGCATAGTAATCTTCCTTATAAACCCGAATCTTCCCTTCAATGATAAATTCGCAATATAATACGGACCACCAAAACTAGGCTTTCGCCGTCCAGGCATAATAAAATACAATGAATATACGTGCGCTGCAAGCATTTGATTGCTGCACATTTATGTGACGTTTAAGTTATGTCCATCCATGTATTGTATTTTTCTGCGTAATAATTGTATTAATACTTTATTAAATTCTCTATTACATTACTATGAATAGTGCCATAATTGATTAAAAACATATGAAGCCAAGCTCATGTGTATTTATCCACTTACTTAGTCCGATACGTTCCCGTTAACAAGCAATGCATGCAAAAGACTTTTCCATATAGCGATGTAGGATGATTGATAATCTCAAGTGGGACGCTTCTCTATAATCTAACGTGACACAAAAGAACTCACGTGGTCTTAGATAACTTTCAAAATGTGATAATTGGTTATATAAAGGAATTCGAGAGTCAGGAGCAGGTCATGAACTATTGTTAAAATACCATTGTATTAATGAATAGAACAAACTGTTAAGCCTCGCATGCTCTATAGCGTGCCTTGTATAGTACAAAAGTGGCATTACTTAATCACCCGGCGTACGATAATGTACAGCTGTTTATACATCTATGTTAAGGACTAACGTGAATGTATGTATGGTTTTAAGGAGCGTTATAGATTTATTTGCTTCGGAGATGGTTAAAAGAAGAAGAATTATCAAGCACCGAGGAAAATAAAAGAGACACAAAATTTCTGAAATATTTAAACTAACTGGTCGCGCCGATAAATTGCGCAAATCGGCGTGAAGATGCAAAGGCTTATTTTGATCATGAATACGTTTGTTCTACTTTTTTAAACTTTGTTTCGAATTCTTAACACTTAACAATATTCTTGACAAGTTTTGGGTCCATTTGGACGCCGTATAATCATGACTACATACATAATGCCATTTTGTTTATTTGCGTCTTCGGTAATTATAAATATTGGATCATACTGTCTAGGTCCAGCCAAAAGCTTTAAGTCTATGTTCAATTCTGTCGAAATTTCTTCTTTGGCGAAAATAATACAGTGATTTTTGTGACAAACTCCAAAACATAGTTATTTTGTCGCCATATTCTCAATCGTTGAAATGAAACAGTCCCAACCTGTTTCCAATAATGGTTGATACGGTTTTGCTTATATTCGCTCTCGCAAATGCAACAAAAGTCATCTCATTTTTTTCGGTTGTACAGTTTAATTAATAATAAAAAAAAGATATCATTCCTTTAAAGTTACGAAGACAAGGCCACGTGGTCGTGGAATTGGTCAATAAGTGTAAACAATAAATACGATTAGTAATATCCCGTGTGCATTTTAATTAAATATCAGTTTTCTTAGGGGTGGGTTCTGGATATCGCGTGTTTAACTCCGCGCAGTTGAAGCAAAATCTTTTTAACGATGAAATGAGCGCCGGTGAGGGAGAGAGAGGAAAAAAAAAAGACCTTTCTAATTTACAACTTTCCGATCTCACACAAAGTGAGCACATATTTTGTGTTTTACAATCGACGAGAAAACACTCAGTGAAACAACACGTAAAGTTGTAAATACATTTCTGATTTCCGCACATAACCACTATCAACACCAAGCTTATCTCTCGCTCGCAGGTGCACACCTGACCATTGTAACATTCGATGAATATGCATATAAACCGTCGACCAATCAGAACCCTTCAGGCTGCGTAGCGACGCGTTCGTAAGGCGAGACGCAACAGTCGCTCGAATTTTTAGACCACTCGTTTTGAAATTGATATTTTAAATCGCTATTTATTAAGGTCTTAGACATAATATTTATTTATGCTGAAACTCAAACACACGATAGAAGAGACTTTGAAGATTCTTTTCTGCAATAAAAAAAAAATGTGGGCCGAGATCAACTTCAACTCAGTTTTTGCCTCTCACAGAAAATCTCCCGGTGCGACTTATGCCTCATTTCGACAGAGCGGGTCACATATGGGTTGCTAGAAATGCCTGCTTGGATTGTTACCACCACAAACATCATCATCATCATTAACCTCTTTTAACATCATCATCTTTATCAACATAATCCTCATCATCATAATCCTCCTCATCACACTCCTCCTCTCCTCCTGCTCTTCATCATTATAACTTTCATTATCTATTACCAGTACACTCCTTTATATCATCAACAGCATCATCAGCATCATCACCACTATCATCATCATCATCATCATCATCATCATCATCATCATCATCATCATCATCATCACCATCATCATCATCATCACTCTCATCAATTATCATGAATAAAATTCATTATCTATTACCAGTAAACTCCTAAACATCACCAGCAGCATAAATAGCAGCATCACTACCATCACCATTTTCAACATCGTCACTAACCTCCCTTAACATCATCAACATCATCATCATTATCCATATCGTCATCATCATCATCACCATCATCATCATCATCATCATCACCATCATCATCATCATCATCATCACTCTCATCAATTATCATGAATAAAATTCATTATCTATTACCAGTAAACTCCTAAACATCACCAGCAGCATAAATAGCAGCATCACTACCATCACCATTTTCAACATCGTCACTAACCTCCTTAACATCATCAACATCATCATCATTATCCATATCGTCATCATCATCATCACCATCATCATCATCACCACCACCACCATAATCATCATCATCATCATCATCACCAAGTACTTTTCACCTACTCATGTACCATCACAAACTTTAAAAACAAAATAAGTCAAAATAATTTCAACTTAAGTAGATCATCATATTAGTTTTATTATTATATTAGAGTTAATATCTAGGTTAATAGTAAAGTTTATTTGACAAATGATGCCCCACCTTGTATCCCAGACTCGTATGGTATAATCCCAGGATCCTGAGATTAGTAGGTAAGGTATCTCAGGGTTCCACATCAAGCCCCTGACATGGGCAGTGTGCCCCACCAGAATGTTGACACAGCTGTCCTGTGTGTAGTCCCAGATACGTATCGTCCTGGTAACAGAGGTATGGGAAACAACCAGGTTGCTTTTAATGGCATTTTATTAAAACAATGTTTTAGTTTAAAGGCAGGGCATTTCTTTTGCATGACTAAAAAGTAATATTGTGTAAATATACTGGTATATGTGTACAAGACAATACCATCTTAGAACCTTTAGCAAAGTATAGGACCGAAAAACTCAGTTTTAGTGGAATTATAGTGACTTTTAGATTTTGATTTTAATCATTGTCTCCTAAAGACAAAAATTTTGTAACATATAATATTCACTAAAAGGCACTGTTTTTTAACATTTTTTTTCAAATTTGAGGAAATTACTCATCTTTAGATTTCACAGATATGTCCTTCATAAATAATCCAAGGGCATGAGTGATGTTTTGCTCTGCTGCTGGGGTGGTGCAAGGGAGATTCCCTCCTTTAAAAAATATTAGCTACATAATCCTTCATGCTATTAGTGTTTCTGGCAAGGTCTATAAATGACGCCCTGACACAATTGTACTTAAAAACAGTAACTAAATGCTCTAAACAATTGAAGAATCTATGAGTGACCAGATTTACCATACTCAATTTTTCACATAAACTGCTGAGTTACAAAAAGGAAGTTCATCAGATGCTTTATTTATGAGTAATATTTATCCACACAAATTGCTAGTGGCAGCATGACTTTCTAAAGTTTGTATTCTAGGGTGTTTGCCTGTTCAAGCACTATCATATAGCTCAGACATTAATCCTATCTGGGGCCCGGGGGGGGGGGCGGGGGGCTAAAATAGCCCCCCCCCCTCGACAAAGTTCCGACCATTTCTGCCCGCGCGAAATTTTTTTGGACACGTGCGCTTCGCTGGACTTTTTACTTTACAAGTCTACTTGCGCATCTTTTGAGACCAAAATTTGCGATGTCCCGGGTACACGGTTCCGAATTACGCGCAAACTTTTCGCACTAGCAGGTCACACTAAAAATTGCCTCAAAACTATGAAACTGTGTTCATTATCAATGCAAGTTGTTGTTTTCAGCCCAAATTCATAAATGTATGATTATTTTACTTTTACTGATTGAAATTAACTAATTTAAGGCTGTTTGATGATCGCAAAGTGTCCCTCGACAATGTTCATCGCAAAAAAAACAATAAAAAACAAAAGGTCGAAAAACAAAGAAATACATAACGAAATTTCATGAAACAATTAAAATACATGAGAAATTAATTTCTGGATTCAGCAATTTCTTTTGATAGATATATGTTGAAATGCTCAAAAAGAACATTATCACAAAATTAGCATTTCTGTGAGCTATTTAAAAGTGAGTTACAGGCAAAAACAATATCGATTGTATACATATATTTGCATAAATTAAATAAAAATAGAAGATAATTATATTTTCAAAAATCTAACATTACACAGTCTTTGGAGATTTAATCCGGCTCTATGCACGCTGCAAATTGTGCGGCGATCGACGTGATCGCCGGTCGAGATCTGAAGGGGCCGGGCCAAAATTAGCTCCCCCCCCCCCCCCCCCCCGCGGCTATGCAATTTTTCCAAAAGAATCCGGGCTTAATTAGGGTTAAACTTGAAAATTTGTTTAAATTGATCCTCCCTAATGTTAAAAAAAATGTCTTTAACCCTTCATTAAAGACATAACCACTACACCTCAAAAAGGAAGAATAACAACTGTATAGGGATTCTGGACACACATTTTCATTTGTCTACACATTAGTGATCTCAAAGGAATTCATCCTGAGAAAGTCCACAAGACTAAGGTTAGACTGAAGTATTAAAAAGTTATTAATGAAGTTTCCACCTAGCAACTGAAAAATGTTAATGGCAACTTAGATGAGAATTGTTTTGTTGTGCAATTAATTTGCACAAACAAATGCCACAGTAATGCATTATAGCAATTAATAATCTGTAGATTAAGTTTCATATTTTTAATACGCCTATCATTAACTTTGAATTTCATCAATTCATTTACTTTCCTGTATGCTTCCGAGCTGACACTGAAATCACTTTATCATACTAACTGAGACAATATTATCCACTTGTTATTAATATTCCTTAATATGTGGTCAATGGACCATTAACCTTTTGCAGACAGGTATTAAGCTTTGCTTCTTGATTAGTAACACACGCAACTCCGGTATTAGCAGCTAAATGTTTTAGTTGTGAAAATGTAATGTCAGGGAGAAATCCGTAACTTGAACTTAGTTGGAAGTGTTCTTTGCTCTTTTCAGCTCATTTATAAAATGGAATATAATATTATAACATTATATAAATGGAATAATATGATGTGGAGTTACCAGTACTCTACCCTGCCCAAAATATTTTGCCTTGATATTACTTATTTTCCTTTTAAACTTTTGAGACAATTTGATTTTGGTGTAACATGTATTTTCCATAGTACAGCCCAGCCCAGGATATCTCATAATTAGTCCTCAACAGCATAAATAAAGTACTGTACCAGTAGGAACTCTTTTTGCCATTTTCAGATTTCAAGAATGACAACCTGAAGAAAACACCAATTTTTCTTATGTCTGGATTTCATACTATCTCTGCTCATTCAAGCACAAAATAAGATTCAATTTTTTGGTGATATTTAAAACAAGAGACCCTTTGCTATCCAAGAGTGTGAACATTTCCTGAAGAAAGATTTTGAAATGTTTATTTAGAAGACATTTTGCTACTAGAGATTTTTTTTTTTTTTTTTTTTGGGGGGGGGGGGGGTGGGAGGGAGGGGGAGAAAGGGAATGGGAGTAGGAAGGGTGGGAGGGGAGTGGAGGGTGGAGAGAGAGAGGGGAGTGGGTGGGAGGGGAGACTGAAAGGGAAGTGCAGGGAGTGGGAGGGGCCTGCCCACTTACATATCATCTGATCCACTACACAGAATGCCATCCCTGAGAGGTGACCACCGGACGTGAAACACCTTGGCCGTGTGACCTGTGAAGGATTTCAGCGGCTGATCATTGGATGTGGCTATGTAGTAGATCCTGACATTTCCATCCCCGCAACCTGTGGCCAACATATCTCTGATGGAAATAACAGCAAAGAACAACAAAGTAATAGGCAAGCAGGTTTTACTCATACAAATTCTTGAATTGTTTGTAACTGATAACATGTCTTATCAATTGTACAAAAAAATATATATTATATAAATAACAGTGTGCAAAAACATGATGAAATAGAGAAGAGACTTTCTTGTGACAAACACTGAAGATATACAAAAGTAGATACATATAATTTCAATATATGAAAAAATAAAGACACTGGAAATCTACAATATGATATTGACCGTGTATGTGCCAAAGCAAAGTCTATTTTTTCATGCATCGTTCTCAGCTGATCAGGAATATTCTGCAGATTTTTATCTAACGTTTCTTTTGTAAGCAATATCATAATACACGCATGCCCAACTGACCACCCCCCCCAAACAAAAAACAAAAACAAAAACAAAACAAAAGAAAACAAAAAAACAAAAACAAAAACAAAAACAAAAACAAAAACAAAAACAAAACAAAACAAAACAAAACCCAAAACAAACATACAAATAACTTATTTACACTCACTTGTTATTTGGATCCCAATCACAGCCAAAGACAGGAGCTGGGTGGCGATACCGCTGCAGCATTTTACCATCAACTTCCCTCACAATGCTGATATTCAAATAAAAAAATGAATATATTTTCATATGAAAGATAAGATTGAGAGCTTGGAGAAAAACACAATTTTAGTATCAACCATCTGTGAAACAGCGGTATTCTGAAAATGTCACTCTAGTACAAAAGAACACCCCATTTTAACAAATCATCTGACACAAATCATCATGTTGACAAAGTACTAACTCAGAATTCTTTATATCAGAAAGTCCAAAATGTAAAACAAGTCCATTTTAGTAATATTCATTACAATACTCACAGTAAGACCTTCGATTCAATTCAAAATAACATTTATTTCCTTCTGTATGTCAATACTTGTACAAATAAATATTGCAAAAAAATACAATGGAAGAAGGCTTAAAGCAATAGAGCCCCCAAAATCTCTATGACTGTTACAGATTACTACAAAATTTATACACAATGATACTAGTAACAAAGTAGAACTACATGTACTTACAATTAAATCACCACCAGTGACTTGTTATTTTTTTGATTTATTACTACTAATTAATTATGGTCATCTTGAACTTTGTTCGCTGTGCAAAGTTCAAGATGAGTGAACATTACAATCAGAAAGGGTATTGGTTTTTATGAATCTTGACCGACGGGCAACTATCGCTTTAATTACCTCATTTCAGTGACACTCACTAGAATGTAAGACTGCAGCACCATTCTACCAAAATCTAACATCTCATAGCTATATAAATTTGTTGATCTGTTATCTTATTGACATGCCAACCATTTATCTTTTGGACTTTCAACACACAGAATACTTCATTTTTACAATTAACACTGTCATACAATGTAGACAGAAAACCAAAGTTTATATAAATACTGAAGATAATTTATATTTGATTTCTAACATTTTATCTGGTTAATGTGAATTACATTTTCCACTGACTTTAATCTTGCATTTAGAAATATTGACACTGTACATGTAAATGTTTTGTTTAGACTGAGTAAGTATTTTGACTGTACAGGACATCATAGATGGAAAAATTAGCTTAAAGACACAAGCTAACATTGTGGAACTTCAGTTAAAAAAAATTGTTAAACTTTGATGTCTGAGTAACATAACAGTGCTTAAATTGACAAATAACCATCCCAGCATACAAAAGTTTGGAAAGTTATGCTGCCACTGGTATGGTATGCATGAATAAATATTCTCCGATTTATTGCTCCGGCCGAGTATACAATAGGCAGACCTATAACAAAGTTAGTCTATTGGAGGATATAGACAAGTCAAGGTCAGGAGAAAGTCACAATGGGTACTGTAGATTTTCACTCTTTTAAAGCACTAAATGATCACTTTGAAGTACAATTTTTTTCACGGCTTCATTTTTAGACCTTATCAATGACACTAAGAGCATGGAGGATTAAATGAAGCTCAGGTTTTTTAAACTGTGGTCATTGTTAACTTGCGTCTTTAAGAACACTGAACACTCAAGCTTTCAAATCTGACAGGACACTCACGACTATCTTGTATGGTGTGAATATCACATTTGATTATGACAGATTACAAACTGACTGAATTTGTACAATGTTAAAACGTTATCTCTTTGTGTTCCTATATGTACACGTATCATAGAGTGACAGTGACCATCTTTTTCACATAGCTGATGCTTTCCAACATGACATGAGTAATTGACTTTTGTATAGCTTCCCTGATATGCAAATCAAATGACTGACACATCAGTAAAGTGCTGTATTGCAATTAGGATCAGTATGACTTGCACAAATCTAACTAAGAGCCTGGGCTGCCAATTAGGGATTGGGCTGGTTTTAAGATATAAAATGTAAATGTTGCACTGAATGAAGTCTTTTCTTGTTACATCACCACTACATATTTATTGTTTTGTTTCAGCCATACACCAATCAAAATGTGAATCCAAGGAATCGTAGAAGAATTTTTTCTTCAGAATAAAACATCAATATTGCCACATGGCGTATCTGATACAAGATAAATATTATATTCTGTTGAGATATCACGATAAGCAGTGCAGAAGCCCGGGGGGCCACTGCCATTACGAGGTGTACACCATGCACATGTGAAAAAATGCGCAAAAACATTTTTTTTTCACATTCGATGTATGCGCGTACAGTGGAAAGGGTATCAAAATTGCCAAAATCAGGAAAAAAGGGTATGCTTTTATCAAAATGCTTACTTGAAAAGGGTATTTTTTCAGACCTCAGTAGGGTCTACTTGTTTAGGGTATTCTGAAGGATAATTTACTCGTTTAGGGTCCATTTTGAAAGTGCATACATGTGCATGGTGTACACCTTGTAATGACAAGGTAGTAGTAATAGTAGTATTCTGTTACTACTATACAACTGTAGTAGTAGTAGTAGTAGTAGTAGTAGTAGTAGTAGTAGTAGTAGTAGTAGTAGTAGTAGTAGAGTAGTACTAGTAGTAGCAGAATACTAGTTGTAGTAGTAGTTGTATTAGCAGTAGTGATAGTAGTACAGTAGTAGTGGTAGTAGTAGTAGTAGTAGTAGTAGTAGTAGTAGTAGTAGTAGTAGTAGTAGTAGTACTAGTAGTAGCAGAATACTAGTTGTAGTAGTAGTTGTATTAGCAGTAGTGATAGTAGTACAGTAGTAGTGGTAGTAGTAGTAGTAGTAGTAGTAGTAGTAGTAGTAGTAGTAGTTGTTTGTAATGGTAGAGTAGTATTGTAATAGTAGTAGTAGTATTGTAATAGTAGTAGTAGTAGTAGAAGGAATAGTAGCAGATATTCTCACTTCTATTACTAGTACTACTGCTGCTGCTGCTACTACTACTACTACTACTACTTCTACTACCATTATCACTACTTTTTCTTCTACTACTACTACTACTACTACTACTACTACTACTACCACTATCACTACTTCTTCTACACTAGACTATTACAACTAGTGTTGGTTCTACTATTACAAGTACTATTACTACATGTACTACAGCTACTATACTAATATTACTATTATTACTACTGTGTCCATAATCAATTATCACATTACTCACCAGTAACCATCAGCCCCACATGAAGCTATCCTCCTTGAGTCCTTTTGGCACCACGCAACAGAGTATATACTGGATCGACCATGCTAGGTTAAAGTGAGAGAAATATCAACTTCTTGTGACAATATTTAATAATGAAATCTAACAGGGATCACTATGATAAAAATAAAAGGCACTACTCTTGCAGCACTTAGTATACTTGTTTCGCCCACATGTTCTTTTGTTGATCAATTTTTTAGTGATACAATGCTTTCAAATTTATTTGTTGTGGCTTTTTATCCTTTCTTTATTTGTTTCTTTACCACTTAATCTTTTAGTGTGGGGGGAGGGGGAGACAGTGAGATGGAAATTCTTTGTGGACACGAAAAAGAATCAGATTTATGATAATAAATGCATCAAAATATAAGACACTTTGTGGAAAAACAGAGTCAATAGAACAGCTTTAATTTTACAGAAAAATGTCACTTGTAACTTTAAATCTGATTTAGCAATCCATACTGGGAATAGAGTGTGAAGAGTATGAATGAAGTATTTAGTGATTTGGTAATGTACGGACCAATAGGCATCAAAAGAATTGAACAGGCTTTTGGATTGCAGGGTACCTTTAAATAGAGAAAGATTATTTACCTCTGTATAACGCTTGAGGATTTTTCCTTTGGCCAGGTCCCAGATGAAGGCTCCGTTTCTCGACGTCCCAGCGACAATGCAATTCAGATCAGCTGTCGGATACAAAGCCATATCAAGTGACATCACGTCGGCAAAATGCGTGACCAAATGCATTACATTGATTGCCCTTCTCCCCAAACGTAACAAGATAACATAAAGTAGCAATAGAAGGGAGAACACTGATTTATGAAACATATATAGCAAACATTGTCTTCTTTTTCACGAGGGAGAGTAACACGCGCTTTCCTTTCCAACAACGCTAATCCCTTATTGCAGGATACTGTTACTTGATTCAACCTGGCAACGCTGCAGCCCAGTTGTACTTACTGGTTGTCAATTGGAATATAAATCAAACTTAAATCAAAGAATACTTTAACCATCTTCTTTCTTATAGATAACTCATAAAACTACAAGCAAGATATTATTCAAAAAACACATTTATTTCCAGGTGCTTGGTGTTTTTGTATTAATATTCAGCACATTTTCACAATAATGTGGGAATAAAATACTCATTTATGAGGTTATCTTAAGTGTTTAAAGTAACACCCCAACACTTTCTTTAAAAAAAAAATCAAATTTTCTCTACTTGTTGCTAAGGTATGCTAGGACTTTCAGACTTTTTACAAGGTGTTAGGTTAGGTCATTTGCTGCATTAATACTTGACAGCCCGGAAAAAACTGCAAATGTAAAGTCAGTATAAAGTTTTGGTCAATTTCACATTTTTGTCTAGAAACCTCTTATAAAGTATATTATTGTCAAGCCAGACATCACAAAACAACAACATGCCTACTTGAAATCATTGGAAATGCCATGATATTGTGATTTCAAAATAATCAACTATCAAATATCAGTGATTATCACTATGTAAATTACCTAGTATGTATAAATGTTGGGGGCTATACACATGTTTATTTGTGTCTAAAAGCATGGCACAGTTTCAGATCATGTGATTTTCAGGGGATAAGTAGATGATACAGGTCTACTTAAAAACATAATAGGAAAATGTTGATTTTCACCATTTACCCTACATGTAAACTTTTCTACACACTGCCTTTAAAAATGTCATATCGTTATTCCTATTTATCTGATATTTCTCAAATCTTCACTGATCTGTTTCTCTGATTTTATAACTTCCATTTAAACAAGGACAATGTAAACTGTACATAGCATCCCCTCGCCAAATAGCATACATACACATATTGAAAGAACTGTAAACTTTGCCCTTTGGCCTACATACTCGAAGATCAAAATGATCAAACAAAAACAGTACAAACACTATTTTTGCATTTAATAAGCTATGACTGTGATCTACATACTCCGATATCAAACCTAGGCTGTATTTTGATATCATGTAAGTTTATACCAAATCTCATGAAAGTCTATGAAACATTACTTCAAGTTATCACACAGAAACAAGTGTTACGGACAGACAGATGGATGGACGGACAGACGGACGGACAGTGGCGTTACTACTGTATACCCCCCTCCAACTTCGTCAGGCGAGGAAATAACAAAGCAACTTGCTATCAGACTTGTGTTCCCATTAAATTGGAGCGATGTCATACCTGGAGCCCACGATATGGAGTATATGATGCCCTCATTGCCTGGAGACGATTCCACAGCTGTCAGCGTGTTCACATCCCAAACTTTCATCGTTCCGTCGAATGAAGCCGTGGCCAGTAGATCAGGGTTGTCAGGCTTGAACTTACAGTCAAATATCGTTTCTATATGGCCCTGGATGTAGAACAATGATTGGTATGACATCAGCATGCTATAAACCAGAGATTGGGTCAAGGCCAAATTTCGCTGATTTTAATTGAATTTGCGTATCTTAGCATGAATAATGAATTCTGTGAGGAAGTTTGTTGGGACCAAGTGCAATAAGATCAAAATACCTATTCATGGTAGTTCTTCATTTTTTTTTAAATTATCTGGGAGGAAAACATACATGTACCGGTACTTTTTGTGGTCAATTTGCAATTTGATAAGGGAACTATAAAACATATTATTCTACCTATAATGCATAACAGTGTGTTTTTCTGTCTCTAAACTCAAATATACACGTACATATATATCAAAAGTTTACTCCAGAAATGCACTGTAACATAGCACTGGGCTGTCTGGGCACAAATCAAATTGTTACAATCAAATTTATGAGGTGACTGACTGTTCTAGGTAACACTTTGGCTCGAGTCCAGAATGGATATCGCTGAGAATGTGGAATTATGTTTAAGTGTTCAAAAAACTGCAAGATTGTAAATGTTACCAAAAGTGAGTAGTTTTTATAAATCTTAACCCATTACAGACGATTTGATTTCACTATAACATGCATTTTCCATAGACCCCAACACAAGTTAACTCATACTTAGTCTCCAATGGGTTAATAACCTGTCACACTCTTTTATATTCACATCACATTCACTCCTCAGCTTTCATGTTGTGTTAAGTGGCATTTTTGTAAAAGTATCTGCAAGTCTTCTCACAAATCACAATCAACTGCAAAGAAATGAAATTGTTTTGATACATATCATAATTCACATATTGTATAATTACAAATTTGGGGCCAAAACCTAAAATTAGTGAACTTCAAAATCATGTTATTGTATACAGAGCATAATATAGCATTGGCCCAATATCTATGACTTTGCTTAAGGACAGGTAATTTGCACGACATTGTGTTTTCATTCATATTTATAGGCATAGTAGGAAGTGAAAATTTTTGCGGTTGTTTAGTCACAAAATTTGTGATTATGAAACCACCACAAAATATTCAGCGTACATTAGCTTTGATCCATATACCTTAGAGCTAAAATGCATATTAATGGCCTAGAACAAACAAATAAAGAAACAAACCAACAAACCTCTAATTTCACATCCATATTGTATTCCCACTTGAGATTATTCTTTATTTGTGCATATACATGCAAAACTCTTAACTTGAGCTCCATAAATAGCATACATTACAAGGCAGACTGTGTTGGACTGTAATCTGCCTTAAGCCGATGCATTACGCCATCCATTATCATCTAGGCATTGAATCACAGAAAGACGAGGGCAATTCACCTAGTGAAGCTATTGTGATGTCAATACCCACGGGTGTCCACAGCTCCTCAAAAGTAGGGGAAAGGGAGGGGGAACAATTAGGGATCCTTGGGCCATTCACTAGTCTGGCTTCCAGACGCAAAAACTTATCCCTTTCCGTTGATAAATTAGGCCTACTATCATCAGTTAACTGTCTTGAACTAAGACCACTTTTCTGAAGCAACTGCCATCCGCACTGCTACTTGGAGGGAGAAAAAGTTGCAGGGTCTGGAACCGAGACTAGCCATTCACCTGTACTTGCATTACGATGTCAGTATCTTAGGGCATGCAAAGTTTCTCTTGGAGGGGTGGGGGTGCATCAGGGATCCTTGGGCCATTCACCTATATTTGTATAGTGATATCAATACCCAAGGGCATCCATAGCTTCCCCAAAGGGGGGTGGTAGGGGGGTTTGCCGATCAGGGTTTCCCTGGGATCCATTTACCTGTACTTGTATCGGTGAAGTCATCACTCATGGGCATTAACTGATATTCAAAAGTATTGGGAGGGAAACCCTCAGGATTGCTTAGCAAGGGATCAGAACGAACCAGTCCAGGAGGACAAAGTCGCACAAATCAAATATTGCCAAAGTAAGAGGTCCACAGAAATTTCCTTTTTAAAATTTCTTTTGTTTCTTACTACCCGTAAGTCAAAATTTTTCTAAGTCAAATCTTCTTTCTCAGTCCAAATGGACTTGACTTATGCAGGGTTGACTGAATTGATTTTTTTTTCATTACCGTACACATGGCTGTATTTTCTGTACACTTTACCCATCAAAGACGACAGACCACATGTATTTTTAGTGTGATAGTGTGTACGGTTTAGATCCCCACAGAGTGGGGAGGGAGGAGGGGGAATAATATGATGCCCCTCTCAGTTGTGACAGTAGGGGGTAAAAATGTTCTCCCTCTCCCCCGCCTATTGTTGCCTGTTTCAGTACCCATCTGGTTGAATTCACTTAAGGTGCAATACTCCGTCACAGGATGACTATGAAAGACAACCAACTCGGAACGCAATTATCTTAAAACACAAAAAGAGGAAATGTCTCTCGAGGCATTAAATCTTCTCTAATCAAACAAATGCACTTGAGAATTTAAGAGAATTGAAAATATTCAGTATGAATCAGAAGCTAATACCATTAGTTTTCCATCGTAGAATTGGAGTGAATGTTCCAGCTCAAAGTCGTACAATAAAATTGCCCCTGGATTAAAGGGAAAAATACAGCAATTTTACTGCATCACAATGGATGGATGGGTATAAATCAACCCGCCAACACTAAATTATGTCTTTTGCCATGCATGATCCTTAACTATCATTTAATCCATGCCTCTTGTTTGGCATAATGTAACTTGTGGTCTCTGACCTCGAACTCACTGAATTTATTTTAAGCCCGACTCTACATTAGGGAGATCAGACAAATCTTTCATCAATCTTTTGCAAAGTATAGTATTACAGTATTTGTCTGATTGCCCCAACTACTGGATATTATTATTTCGCAGTGGTTTTATTTTCAAGAATTTCTTGATTTACCAAACACAAACATTTTTACTTGTTAATATTTCGGTACAAAGTGAATGCAAACTCGCAAAAATATACTCTTGCAAAGTCCCTGTCTTAAAGCAAAATTGCAAAAATATATGGCGTATCCAGTATATTTTGCAGTGGTTTTATTTTCAAGAATTTTGTGACTTACCAAATGCAAACATTTTCACTTCCTAATGTACAAAGTGAATGCAAATCCAATAAAATTGAAAAATAAACTCTCATGAATTCCTCGTCTTGAAGCAAAATCACCAAAAATATATGTACACAAAATGTGGCATATATACAGCAGGGAAAAAAATTGAATGTTCTTTTCGGGGGCTACTTTTCCTGTTTCAGTGCTGTCTAGATATTCTTTTGTATTGAACCCTATGGCAATTTGTGGGGACTCTTTTACACATTTCAGGGGCTCTTTTGCCACTTCCGGGGCGAAATTGTCCCCGCGCCCCCATGTTTTTTCCCCTGGTATACAGGTACAAATCAAACATAAACTTACTAATTCTCTGAGGAATTCCCACCGCTTTTTCCTCAAGTCGTATAGGCCGACTCCGCCATCTTGGAACGTGCACACCGCGTGACCTGGCGGAAGGGCATAAGAGGAGTACGAGGTATCCAGGCTGCTGGAAGGGAGAGCCTGGCTGGTGGAGGATACCTGGTTACCGGTCCGACATGATGGAGATGATGAGGGGGAGGAGGAGGATGGTGTGGAGGAGGAGTTTGTGGTCGCCAGGAGTGAGTCGTAGTCATTGCTGCCGTGGGGAGAGGTGCTGAAGACGCAGACCGAGTGGAACCCGGTGGTCTTAAGTTTGAGGCTGAGGATTGGTGTGGGCTTGGACACGTTCCACAGCCGCATCACCCCCTGATGAGCATCTGTGATTCAGTAAGAGAGAATGAACTTGTTAGTCATTTAACCCATCAATGCACAGGGTTTAGTTTTAGAAGGATTAAATCCCTATTTCGTCATTCAAATTAGCAACATATTTTCTTGATTTCTTTTAATGGCACCTCCAAAAGAGGTGAAGTGCATTACAAATAAAAAAAGAAATATATATATATATATATATATATATATAGTAATTTTTGGTCAAACATTGCCAATTTGTGTGCGAAATAGTGGATTTTCAGATCATCAAAAGCATTGTTATTTGAAGATTTCTTGATCATTTTTCATTTGAAAAAATCCTGCGATTGACTCGTACACTGGACTGTGATAAATACAGGCTCAAATTGAAGAGGTTATTTTCCTCTTTCTTTTGAACTATTTTCCTTTATTTTTCTACTCCTAATTCATGAGTTATGAGAAGAAATGCCATTGATTTGTGCGTGGATGGGTTAAAGGCAAGGTTCATCCTGATGTCAAGTTGATTTTAATAAAAGCAGAAAAATGAGAGAAACATATCAACGAAAGTTTGGCGAAAATCCATCGGAGAATAAGAGAGTTATGAATATTTAAAATTTTAAATGCGAGCAGCTTCACCACATGTCGCATAATATTAATTCCCTAAATTGCCACTATTTATTGGTTCATGATAATTAAATGGGGTTTATTTATAGCAGCACGTATGAAATAATGTTTCTAATAATATATTGAATGCACAGATAAAATCATTTCTAATTTTCTGAGCAAATTATTCTTTGATGAATTTTCGCCATTCATTAATGGGTTTCTCTCATTTTTATGCTTAAATTATTAAAATCGACTTGACATCAGAGTGAACTTCCCTTTTAATGACCGGAGTCGGCTCAGTTGGTAGAGAGATCCACCTTGCAACAGGGAGATTGTGAGTTCAACTCGCTGTTGGGTCATACCCAAGACCATTATAAAATGATACCTACTGCCTCTTGCCTGGCGCTCGGATATCTAGATGGGGTGGGGAAGTTAAACACAGAGGACTAATGCCACTGTAGACAGTCAAACTGCCTTGTGCAGCCATGTGCCTAGGATTACTGAAGCAGAGATAGGCACCACCTAATGTTCCACTATACTGCCCCCCCCCCCCAATGACAAAAGGGCAAAACTGACACTTTGGTGTTTTGGAGATATTGCACAAAATGTACTTTGTTCAACACATAAAGCCCTATTCAGTGTCCTTTTAACAAGCGGATTATGAAATAAAGGGACACTTCTAATTAATTTTTTTTTTATATGATGTACTGAGTCCCCTACACTATATGACTCAAATTTGAAGAAAAAAAATGTCGGTTATGCCCTTTTGTCATGGGGGGGGGGGCAGTATAGGAGCGAGATGGATTAAACTTTTTTTTAACTATTAGTTAATGCAGAAATACAGTCTGATTGCAAGTTGTGTTGAATAAGCAGAAGCTGCTGAGAAACATGCCAGTGACAAATGATAAGAAAGTTACCTTGATTGAAAAGTTTAACAATCATCATCAATCAATGACACTGTGATAGTCTTCAGAAGCAACTTTCCACATGTTTGGTAAACATAATGTCACTTTATTTTCTCAAAAGATACATTTTCCAAAAGGCTGTGATCTATGTATCTTCAGACTGTCTTGTGCTTATAGTTAAAACCTCATCCAACACCATTCCCCTTTCTTGTACATAATCAAGTACATTTGTACCATAAGGCTTTTCATGCATAAACAATCTTTGAAAAATAAAAATGTAGTAAAATTCTGTGCGTAAAACAAGTGGGCTCTGTACAACTTAATAATGTTGCCAATTTGGTTTGATCTGTGGGAATCGTCATGGTGTTAGAACTATCCTATCACTTACATATGATTTTTCTCAAACTTCATTGAAGTACATGTATTTCTCTCATTGTTCTGCCCCATTCAAATCAGATTATTAAAGGGTCAACTTCCCCCTTTAATTAAAAAAACAAACCAATAATTGAAAACAAATATTGTATCCAAGGTAGAACACCTCACCATGTACACTTTGATTACAACATATTTTAAGTGCAAAGTACATGTTTAATTGATTTGTGATATGATTTATACTCTGTCCTCTTGTGTTACATCCATATCATCTAAGTGGTATTACAATCATTCAAAAACAAGACAAATACAAGCATATTTGTTGGCGGCTGACTCTTGGCCAAGTTAAGTTGCATCTTGCTAGAAATGTATTATATTACTAATCACCTCATTCCTTCAAAATAAAACTACATGTGGTATTGCTTGAGATTACAATTAAATATGATCGACTGCCCTATGTTTGTGCAGGTCCTGAATCTGTACACTAAAAATTTACACTAAAATCATAATTTCATTCAGACAATGCATCAGTATATGGAAAACATGATTTGGTAACTTTGTATTCTAGTCATTTTTCTGTGTTGAGTCTTCGGTGTGCAGATTTAGGTCCCACCACCATACACGTACAGTAAGTTAATTTGTACATGGCTTTTGTAACATGTTTGGCTTGAAAAACAACATTTTCATTACTACACTCTTGGTAATCATTATCAATGCATGTTGGTAGACATGACTAAACAAGTCCAAACAAGTTAGGGTTCATGTTTCCCGGCCAATTCTTAGGTCGTGATCACATTACACATATGTGGGTTCGTACCTAGGTAGTGAAGTGGTGTCGATCCACATTGTGTTCGCGTTCACACTACCGCAATAATCCACATCGAAAGTGAGTTATGACGTAAGTGGCACGAACCCACTTACCCGGATGTTAGAATGACCCGGAAGTGAAGCGCCGTTACCACGGAAACAAATTGAAAGTCGGCATATCCAAGATGGACGACACTGTATTTGCCGCTGTGTCGTATTTGCACACTGCATTTCGCCGTAGAAATCGCATTCGCCGATCTCGTGCAAAATTTAGATTGCGACAGATGTATGCAATATATGATTCTTTCATTGCCATCTATCAAAGGCAAATGCTACTCCGCATGATTGTTGCAGCGGGACTGATTTTTGCGGCGACGATGCCGGCCGAGAGGAGTGAGTGGAGCAAAGCGTTAGGTCACTTCCGGTATTCGATCGCGATCGACTCACATATTGCGTTCACGATTACAAAATTTAACACCCTCTCCAGGGTCGAAACTACTTCAATGAGGTAGTTTCGATCCACATCGTGGATATGGAGTCGATGTAGGGTCGAAACCACTTGTTTTGTGTTCACATCAGTGGGGGAAGTGGTTTCGACCTAGGGTCGACTCCATGTCCCTACATCAAATGTGCCTAGTGTGATCACGACCTTAGAAAAGCAATGGGGATCATGGCAAAATTATTGTCTGTATCAAAAGGGTTAAAGTACCATCCCTATTTCCTTGTCAATTCTTTCAAGAATATTCCTCTTGCACACTCTAAATTTTTACCTCAAATTGTTACACTGACAGGCAGGTCCTCTAAAATTCAACTCGTGGTATTGATTTTGCTTTCGATCGGGCAGCTTCTGAGCAAAATTAAATGAAGACAAACACTCCTTACTGTGTTTGTGCATCTAGCATCAGATAATATCGTGCCTATCACAGTGCAAGCAGTGACATCTAGCCTCTCGTTTTGAGGGTCTAAACATGATGTTGAATTATCATAGTTTAAAGATCACTTTTGATCTTGATTTAAAGGTAACACTCATATTTGCATGATACAAGGAGATCCTTAGCTAAGTCCTTAATCTATGGGCACGCAATTTTTGCTTATTTCTTTCTTTTTTTTCAAATGGTATGGGATAATGAGCCCCAGGAACCTGGCAATATTTGATTATTTACTAATTAATTGTAATTAATTATTTCAGTTAGTTAGGTAGTTAGTTAGTTTGTTATTTAATTTACATTCATTAATTTCTGACATCTACTACTACTACTACTACTACTACTAAAACTAGTACTAGTAGTCTACTATTACTTCTATGACCACTACTAGACTTACTGATATTACTACTTCTACTACTACTACATTTACTACTACTTTTAGTCTTCTATTACTTATACGACCACTCCCAGCGTTAATTTTATTACTTCAATAACTACTTCAACTACTCCTTCTACCACTACCTCTATTACTACTAAGTACGACTACTAAATGTAGTATTTCTGCTACTTTCAGTACTGCTATGAATACGATATAAAACAATTTTGCTAAAAGGTTTGCATCACGTATATATCTTTGTGCTGAATAATGCACACAATAATAAATTAAATTTCCCCGACAGCCACATTAGCTAGAAGATCATGAAATTCACAATAGTTTGGAAAACTGAGTTCCTGTCATACACACACTCAAATATTAACACACACATACACATGTGTACACACACATACACACATGCATGCGCATACATGTACACAGACACATGTACAGACACACACATACATGTACACTGTACACACACACACACACATACATGCACACACACACACACACACACACACACACATGCACACGCACACGCACACACACTCACTTATTTACAACAGTTTCCCAGCAGGCAATACTTTCCCATCATCAGTGATAACATGTTTACATCTAAGGATGATCATTGACATGACATCACATAAAATTTTGAAACGAAATGACATATTCTAAATTTAAAAACAAATATATTACTGCCATCATCTGCAATGCTTTTGTAATTGCTAATTGCTATAGGTAACTAAAATATACAATAATTTTGACCACTGACTGCAAAAAACTGCATCTTATATGTAATAAAGAAATGAAACATACACTTAACGACATAGGCGTACGCAGGATTTTTCCAAGGGGGGGGGGGTTCCGTGGCCAAATCCTCGGTTCCACATTTTGCCCGGTCACATCAGCCGCCGAAAACTCACTCCGGGGGGGGGGGGGGGGGGGGGGGGGTGGGCGGTAGGGGGTGTGACGAAAACTCCAAAATTTTCCAAGTCACGCAACCTCCGAAAACTCGCTTGGGGGGGGTGTTATGAAAATTATTTCTTTAAAATCCCTAAAAAATCAGTTATTTCACATTTTCAAACACCCCCCTTTTGACGGAAAAGGGGGTGATACGGGTGAAAAGGGTGTTTGGGGGGTGTTAACAAACACCAAAACACCCCCCCTGCGTACGCGTATGCTTAACGATAATATGCGGTAACTCAATGTCTAGGATAAACTGTGTCAATCTACTCATAATTGGAATTGCCAACACTAATACAGTATGTTGGCGATGCAATCAACACCTGTGATCTACCCAGACACATAAGACGGACTCTCCAGACAGGCACATTAAAGGGCAAGTTTGAATGTTATTTCAGGGATACATAGCCCATTCAGGTAGAAAATGGGTGTAGGTGAGGTGGTTCAAAGCGGTCTTTAAAACACACCATTAACCCCCTTCAGATAGAGTAGCACAAAATTGGCATTGCAGCTGTACCTATTCGCCATCTTAAACCATTCACACAGCAACCAGAAAGGCGAAGTCACTACTCGCCTCGCGATACAGAAGCAAGAAGTGTATACCCACGATTGTCTTTGGTTTTTTGGTGCTGAAGTTGGTGAACTCTGCATGCATCACTGCGCAACGAGTAGCAGAGGCGGCTTAACCCTTCCACACAGAAGGTGAAGCGTATCAGCTACTCCTTTTTGCTGGCTCTGAAACACTCCAAAGGTATTTCAGAGCCAGCTCACTTAGTACTCCTTTTCGTCGGCTTAAACCATTCAGACAGAAAGTGGAGGGGTAGCAGAGGCAGTTCAGAGCTAGCAAAGTTGGTCTGTATAAATGGGGTTTATGTTAGCTAAAGCACGATTTGTTTTTCTGAGTATCATAACTACTGTAAAAAGGAATATTTTCACACCATTGATATTTCATGCTGTGCAGAGTTTTTTTTTTTTATTGTTCTTATTTTTTTTTTTTTT
>JZLH01S0299755.1:31935-45015 GCA_001188425.1 Eucidaris tribuloides | reverse complement strand
TTTTGATGACCGAGTAAAAATTGATGGGAGAAATTCGTGAGTCATCAGAATTAACCTTTTTTTACAATCGCTAGATTAAGCAAATAAAAGTAAGAGAAATTCATGTATTATGTGCACTTTCATAAATATGTTTTGGCGATAATTATCATATATATTTCAAAGTGTTAATAGCATGATACGAAAAATAAAATAGCGGATCCATATTAAGACATCTACACGACACATACGGAATGACAAACACACAGGTAATAACAGGACGCAAAAATTTGTAAGGAATTAATTCTCAACACAAAACATTATTCATACGGACATGAAAGAAGATATTTGAATATAGAATAAATTAATGTTTTCGAGTTATTGGAACAAATTTGATTGTAAAATACGACGTTAAATTAAAATCCAAGGAAATTGGGTACTTAGTAATTCCCGAATCACATATTTATAACCGAAAGATGAATATTTCTTTGAAAACTACAGCTCATCGTTCGTGAGGTACTCATGTGTATTTTGGTCTTTAACACTTTGAATGCTATCGGCGAACCTGTTCGCCCAGGGTTGACTTCACTCAGGCACTATCGGCGAACCTGTTCGCCGAGAAGACAATCGGATCCATATCTTTTAATTCGAATGACAGATGTCACTGAAGTTCCTACCAATGACATTTATCGTAAAATGAATACACAATGAACCAAATAAATGAGTTAAAATGTATTGTTTTGATAGCATTTGCGATTTTACAGAAAATCGTACAATTTGGAAAGGTTATACACATTAGTCCGAAACATTTCAGTCCCTGGTTAACACACCTGGATTTTTAGCCCAGCACCCAAAGTGTTAATAAGTGGAACCTTAGAAGACATTTCATCTAATCGCGTAACCAATGTTATTCGCATTATTGTTCTTTTCACGGTACACATGCTCGGGTTATGATATCAAATTAAATAAACTTACCGACAGCGGCTGCGAAAACAAAGTTAATAGATGCAAATGTTAATATGTAAATATGATAACATCAAATGAGAGTTTGTCTCAACAATTTCATCATAGTGATAGTATTTCAGCCAAACAATTTCACTAAACTTTCAAACGTCAGTAGAGTGAGGGTGACTGGGTTTTAAGTATATTTAAGATCAAGCTGCTCGTGATTACAGGTAAAAGTTAAACAAATTTGGCCCCGTGTTTACAAGATTACATCAATATCAACAGCGGGTTCAGGTGTTCACGCTTAAAATGTCTAGGGTTGACAACAATAACACTGATGTTTGCAATCTGTTGGATTAAAGCTATTAACATTATATGTAAAGAAAAATACGAGAAAATTTGTAGCTTTATGCTCATCTAAAAAGAGAAGTTCTAAATGAAGCATTTTCATTGGTAAAGTTTCACCTATAACGACACTAACTTTCATGTGTAATAATTCAAGTTATGTCTTTGACTACTTCTTGACCAATTATTCGCGAATGTATTTAAACTTACCGTCATCTTCGTCATTCTCGGCGACTGTTCCGAACATGAAAATTATGGGGAAAATGAGAAAGTTTTACTACATTTTAGGCATGATTGATATAAAATTTGTAAACAGTGGGCACCATATGAACAAAATCAAAATACCGTTTCGGGCTGATGTATCGTTGTTGTCTCTTTAATTTATTATGAACAGTTATTATTCACTTTTATACCTGGTTATATTTGTTTTCATTCAGGGACGATTGAAACGTATATGCTACTTTAATCATTCATATTTCAAATTTGACAATATTTAGTCGTCTAAGAATTTCTCCTTCAATTCCATAATGCAAGGTGTCTCACCTGATGTTCCACACTCTTAAATTATCAAATTTTTAGTTGTTACGTCTCCCATGCAGTTGAAAGGTTTTTCAGTTCCCAGTTTTGGGAACGCATCAAAAGTTGCCAAATTTTTAGGCACATAATTCCAACCATTTAAGTGTCACGAAAAATGACAAGCATGAGAATATATTGAAAAATAATAGAAATCCGGTAATCTTTTCCAGGTGACATTGCATTAACACCTATTTTTTAAAAACCCTTTTTTTATTTCAATCTCATACTAGGGTAAAATACTTGATTACTATTCAAACCACTCAACTGTGAATAGATAAAATTTGGCCGTCAAATTTCTCCCTATTTCAACGGAATGTCCCTCTCCCGCTAGTACTCACCCTAACCCCTCAATGTTTAAGAAATACCCCTTGATATGTATTTGCTGGTCGAGATTTTGGGAAGGCAAATAAAGTACATCGATAAAATTTACATTCAAGGTATGTCTTTGACTACTTCTTGACTAATTATTCGCGAATGTATTTAAACTTACCGTCATCTTCGTCGTTCTCAGCCACCCTAAAATGAATCAATGCAACACACGAGCAAATATCAAGGACGTGTTTTTTGGCGGGCAGAATTTCACGAGTCAGTTGAATAAAAAAAAGTACATTTTGACTTATTCTGTACTTCATATGAAATAAACACTAAGAAAATGATACGTTCGATCTGTACATGTAAATCTAAATACAGCTGCACCGTGTTTGGTTTTATTACGAGGATACAATACCAAAAAAAAAGAAAACATATGTTTTTAACCGTCTAGACATGTTGGCATTATTTAAAAAAAAAATGAACAAACTAGTATTGCTATTGTACTGCGTTGGGATCATTGCGCACTGATTATTGGAAGGAAAATAATATCACATCTATAAGTATTACCTTAGCCACGATATTTGAACAATGTGGCCATAAGAAAAGTTTTCCCCAATATGACACCAAAAGAACTGAAGGTGGGGGTTCGAGGATTTTTTTATATCAATTTTCATTTAAATGATATGATGTTAATCGGTTTTCAAACAAAGACATACACCAAGCGTGTCTACGGGAGTTTACTTCGCTGATTGTGATCACAATGTACCTTTTCCCTTAAAATATATTGAAAGAAGATCGTATTAATATAACACACTATGTGATGGTGGTAACGGTAGTATGAACTACTTCTTAACAGTACGTTGAATTAGATTTAGTATCACAATAATTACTTACCCACATAGACCTACACCAAGGCCGCATTCATCTTCGTCTGGTGTTGAAATGAATGAAAGGACAAAGGAAAGAGCATATAGTAATTCTAAGCATGTTAACTCAATTTGTATGCCGAGTTAAAATTGATGGGAGAAATTCGTTAGTCATCAGAATTAACCTTTTTTTCAATCGCTAGATTAAGCAAATCACTTTCATAAATTTGTTTTGGCGATGATTACAATATATTTCAAAGTGTTAATAGCCTGATACGAAAAAAATAGCGGATCCATATCAAGACATATACAAGACACATACGGAATGACAAACACACAGGTAATAACAGGACGCAACAATTTGTAAGGAATTAATTCTCATCACAAACAGCATTCATACGGACATGAAAAAAGATATTTCAATAAAGAAGTAATAAATTAATGTTTTCGAGTTATTGGAACAAATTTAATTGTAAAATACGACGTTAAATTAAAATCCAAGGAAATTGGGTACTTAGAAATTCCCGAATCACATATTCATAATCGTAAGATGAATATTTCTTTGAATATTACAGCACATCGTTCGTGAGGTACTCATGTGTATTTTGGTCTTTAATAATAGAACCTAATTAGGAAACATTTTGATCTAATCGCGTAATCAATGTTATTTGCATTATTGTTCTTTTTACGGTACACATGCTCGGGTTATGATATCAAATTAAATAACTTACCGACAGCGGCTGCGAAAACAAAGTTAATAGATGCAAATGTTAATATGTAAAAAAAACATCGAATGAGAGTTTGTCTCAACAATTTCGTCACAGTAATAGTATTTCAGCCAAACAATTTCACTTATCGTTTCAAACGTCAGTAGGGTGAGGGCAACTGGGTTTTAAGAATGTTTAAGATCAATATTCTCGTGATTACAGGTAAAAGTTAAACAAATTTGGCCTCGTGTTTACAAGATTACATTAACATCAACAGCGGGTTCAGGTGTTCACGTTTAAAATGTTTAGGGTTGAAAACAATAATACTGATGTTTGCAATCTGTTGGATTAAAGTTATTAACATTATATGTAAAGAAAAATACGAGAAAATTTGTAGCTTTATCCTCATCTAAAAATAGAAGTTCTAAATGAAGCATTTTTCTTTTGTTAAGTTTCACCTATAACGACACTAACAGTGATGTGTAATTAAATGTGTGAATTTGAACTTTTGCATAGTTGTCTCTTGATGTCTGTGATTTAAGTTTTTTTTTTTAAGTCTACTCCTCTTTTATATCAGTACAGTAAATAGATTTGACGTAAACTTACAGTCATCTTCGTCATTCTCGGCGACTGTTCCGAACATGAAAATTATGGGGAAAATGAGAAAGTTTTACTACATTATAGGCATTATTGATATCAAATTTGTAAAGGGTGGACACGATATGAACGAAATCAAAATACCGTTTCTGGCTGATGTATCGTTGTTGTCTCTTTAAAGGTCCTATGACATGACAACTATTAAAAATGGGTAATCAACATCTTGTAGAGCTATTTTTTTATTCTTGGAATTTCCAATCTCACTTTTAATTCGCCATGCAAGTTTCAGGTTTCGAGTTATTAATTAGAATAAAAACTGTACGGAAACGCCGATATTTTGGGGGCCCGATATGCAAAACAAGCTGTTAATCATGTGACGTCATCAGGGGAACGCCGCTGTCTGCGCAGCGAGCTTGCCTTGCGTCATACATGCAATACGTACATTTGAAAGGTCTGTCCGCAGTGAAACAACCAACTTCGAGGTCATATTTAATTATTATGAAGGTATATTCGACCGTCTCTGAATCATCTGGGAGTGATTCAGGATCAGAGTTTTCCATGACTGAGTCGGATCTTAATTTTGATGACAACTAAGACGAAATTTTGCCGCCAGGTTTAAGCCAGAAGCACACTCGGAAGAGCGACACCGCTGACGTGGGGCACGCCTAGCCGACGTGAAAAATCACGAATATGAGAGAGTTTGGAAAACACTTATTGGTAAGTAAGGTATATTCAAGCTAAAATTTAGGTAGTTTTACGTAATTTGAAGTATAATATCATCACATACTGAACGCACATTTTAATGAAAATGTCTATGCTTTGTACTATGTCGGGGATTGTATCCGTGCATGCACGCCGCGAGTGTCACCAGTGGTTAGCGGCGCAGCGAGTCGACTGGGGTAGAGTCCCGTGGCTTTCCGGCTGATGCAGCGTCTCGTCTCTCGGTTTTGAACAAGATCGACATCGCCAAAATGTAGACACACTCCAATGGTCCGGTAAATCTGACGGCTCGTGGAGTTTTTCTTCGAACAATTCTGTTATTTTCCAATTTGAACGACTCACATAAATATCAAAAATTATTCAAAGAAAAAACTACTCGAGCCGTCAGATTTACCGGACCAATTCTGGTGAGTGTGTATACATTTTGGCGATGTTGATCTTGTCCAACACTGAGAGGTGAGATACTGCATCAGCCAGAAAGCCTCTGGTACTCTACCCCTGTCGAGCGGGTTGCGTCGCCAACTACTGATGACACTCGCGGCGTGCAATGCACTGCACCGACACAGTAAGCATAAACATTTTCATTAAAATGCATGTTCAGTATGTGATGATAACATACTTCAAATTACGTAAAACTATCTACACTTTAGCTTGAATATGCCTTACTTACCAATAATTGTTTCCAAGGTCTCTCACATTCGTGATTTTTCATGTCGGCTTGCGTGGCCTCAGGTCAGCGGTGTCGCTCGTCTTGCGCTTCTGACTGAAATCTGGCGACAAAATTTTGTCTTAGTTGCTGGGCTTAGTTGTCATCAAAATTAATATCCGAGTCAGACATTGAAATCTCTGACCCTGAATCACTCCCAGATGATTCAGAGACGGTCAAATATGCCATAATAATGATAAAAAATGACCTCGAACTTTGTTGTTTCACTGGCGAAAAGACCTTATATTGCGTGTATTATCCAAGTCAAGCTCGCTCGCTGCACAAGCTATACAGTAGAGCGGCGTTCCTCTGATAACGTCAGAGGGTCAAGTAATACGCAAACACGGTTTCAGAGTTTTTTGTTAGCGGGGCGAACTTGGCTAAGAAATAATGATATTTCATTCTGTAGTGCAGTATTAAGGGTTTCCAAGGTAACTGCCGATAGAATGGTATTCCAACAACAATTGACTATCAAATAAAATTCATTTTCATGAGTATTTCCTGGAACCTTTAATACATTATGAACATTTATTATCCAGTTTTATACCTGGTTATATATGCTCTCATTCAGGAACGATTGAAACGTATATGCTAGTTCAATCATATCAAATTTGACAATATTAAGTCGTCTAAGAATTTCTCTTTCAATTCCATAATGAAAAGTGTCTCACCTGATGATCCACACTCTTAAATTATCAAATTTCTATTTCTTAAGTTTCCCATGCATTTGAAAGGTTTTTAAGTTCAGAGTTTTGGGAACGCATTTTTTTTTTGTCAAAAAATGCAAAAAATTTTAGACACATAATTCCAACAAATTTAGTGTCACGAAAAATGACAAGCATGGGAATATATTGAAAAATAATAGAAATCCGCTGATCTTTTCCAGGTGACATTGTACATGTATTAACATCTATTTTAAAAACTTTTTTTTTTCAATCTCATACTAGGGTAAAATACTCATTGATTACCATTCAAACCACTCAACTGTGAATAGATTTCAACACATGGCGATCAAATTTCTCCATATTTCAACGGAATGTCCCTCTCCCGCTAGTACTCACCCTACCCCCTCAATGTTTAAGAAATACCCCATGATATGTTTTTGCTGGTCGAGATTTTAGGAAGGCAAATAAAGTACATCGATATAGTTTGAATTCAAGGTATGTCTTTCACTACTTCTTGACCAATTATTCGCGAATGTATTTAAACTTACCGTCATCTTCGTCATTCTCGGCGACTGTTCCGAACATGAAAATTATAGGGAAAATGAGAAAGTTTTACTACATTTTAGGCATTATTGATATAAAATTTGTAAACAGTGGGCACCATATGAACGAAATCAAAATACCGTTTCCGGCTGATGTATCGTTGTTGCCTCTTTAATTTATTATGAACATTCATTATTCAGTTTTATACCTGGTTATATTTGGTTTCATTCAGGGACGTTTGAAACGTATATGCTAGTTCAATCATATCAAATTTGACAATATTAAGTCGTCTAAGAATTTCTCCTTCAATTCCATAATGAAAAGTGTCTCACCTGATGATCCACACTCTTAAATTATCAAATTTCTAGTTGTTACGTTTCCCATGCAGTTGAAAGGTTTTTCAGTTCCCAGTTTTGGGAACGTATTTTTTTGTCAAAAATTGTAAAAGTTTTAGACACATAATTTTAACAATTTTAGAGTCATGAAAAATGACAAGCATGAGAATATATTGAAAACTAATAGAAATCCGCTGATCTTTTCCAGGTGACATTGTACATGTATTAACACCTATTTTAAAAACTTTTTTTTTTCAATCTCATACTAGGCTAAAATACTAATTGATTACGATTCAAACCACTCAACTGTGAATAGATACATTTGGCCGTCAAATTTCTCCAATATTTCAACGGAATGTCCCTCTCCCGCTAGTACTCACCCTACCCCTCAATGTTTAAGAAATACCCCATGATATGTTTTTGCTGGTCGAGATTTTAGGAAGGCGAATAAAGTACATCGATATAGTTTGAATTCAAGGTATGTCTTTGACTACTTCTTGACCAATTATTCGCGAATGTATTTAAACTTACCGTCATCTTCGTCATTCTCGGCGACTGTTCCGAACATGAAAATTATGGGGAAAATGAGAAAGTTTTACTACATTTTATGCATTATTGATATAAAATTTGTAAACAGTGGGCACCATTTGAACAAATTCAAAATACGGTTTCCGGCTGATGTATCGTTGTTGTCTCTTTAATTTATTATGAACAGTTATTATTCACTTTAATACCTGGTTATATTTGTTTTCATTCAGGGACGATTGAAACGTATATGATACTTTAATCATTCATATTTCAAATTTGACAATATTTAGTCGTCTAAGAATTTCTCCTTCAATTCAATAATGCAAAGTGTCTCACCTGATGTTCCACACTCTTAAATTATCAAATTTCTAGTTGTTACGTTTCCCATGCAGTTGAAAGGTTTTTCAGTTCCCAGTTTTGGGAACGCATTTTTTGGGTCAAAAGTTGCCAAATTTTTAGGCACATAATTCCAACCATTTAAGTGTCACGAAAAATGACAAGCATGAGAATATATTGAAAAATAATAGGAATCCGCTAATCTTTTCCAGGTGATATTGCAAATGTATTAACACCTGTTTTAAAACCCTTTTTTCAATCTCATACTAGGCTAAAATACTCATTGATTACCATTCAAACCACTGAACTGTGAATAGATAAAATTTGGCCGTCAAATTTCTCCCTATTTCAACGGAATGTCCCTCTCCCGCTAGTACTCACCCTACCCGCTCAATGTTTAAGAAATACCCCTTGATATGTTTTTGCTGGTCGAGATTTTGGGAAGGCAAATAAAGTACATCGATAAAATTTGAATTCAAGGTATGTCTTTGACTACTTCTTGACTAATTATTCGCGAATGTATTTAAACTTACCGTCATCTTCGTCGTTCTCAGCCACCCTAAAATGAATCAATACAACACACGTGCAAATATTAAGGACGTGTTTTTTGGCGGGCAGAATTTCACGAGTCAGTTGAATAAAAAAAGTACATTTTGACTTATTCTGTACTTCATATGAAATAAACACGAAGAAAATGATACGTTCGATCTGTACATGTAAATCTAAATACAGCTTCACCGTGTTTGGTTTTAGTACGAGGATACAATACCAAAAAAAAAAAAGAAACATATGTTTTTAACCGTCTAGACATGTCGGCATTATTTAAAAAAAAATAAATGGAATTAATGAATAAACTGCTTTTTCTATTGTAATACGCTGGTGATCATTTGCACATTGATTATTGTAAGTCAAATAATATTACATCTATGGGCATTACATCGGCCACGATATTTGAACAATGGGGCATAAAAAAG
Organism: Eucidaris tribuloides; assembly: GCA_001188425.1. Classification (NCBI taxonomy): domain Eukaryota; kingdom Metazoa; phylum Echinodermata; class Echinoidea; order Cidaroida; family Cidaridae; genus Eucidaris; species Eucidaris tribuloides. Next base: position 35,884 of record JZLH01S0299755.1, on the reverse strand, counting down.
TTTTCCTCCCAATATGACACCAAAATATTGTAAGGAGGTGGATGTTCGAGTATTTTTTTTAAATCTCCATTTACCTGATATCATCTATCTTTTGTTTTGTTGTTTGTTTTTGTTTTTTCAGACAAGGACATATACCGGGAGTGTCTACGGGAGTTTCTTCTCCTCATAGTGATTAAAATGTACCTTTTACCTTTGAACACATTGATTAAAGATTAAAGAATATCCTATTAATTTAAAGTACTAGGTGATAGTAATGACGGAATTGTGAACTACTTTTCAACAGTACGTTCACTTAGTTCTAGCGATCACAATAATTACTTACCGACATAGGCCCGCACCGAGACCGCACTCTTCGTCTGTGGTAACAAGAATATAATATATATATATTTTTCATTTTAACATCGCTAGAGTGAGCGAATAAAAGTAATAGAGATTTATGTACTATGTTCACTTTAATTACTTTTGCCTTGGTGATGTTTCTGATATATTTATAAGTTTTAATAGCATGATATGAAAAAAAAACAGCGGATCCACAACAAGACACATACGGAATGAAATACACACAGGTAATAAAAAGGACGCAAAATAAATGTAAGAAGCTTATTCTCAAGACAGAGCAGCATTCATACGGATATGGAAAAAGAGATTTTTAACAAAGAAGTATTACATTAATGTTTTCTACTTATTGGAGCAAATTTAATTGTAAAATATGACGTTAAATTAAAATCCAGGGAAATTGGGTACTAAGTAATTCCCGAATCACCGTACGATAAATATTTCTTTGAAAATTACAGCACATTGTTCGTGAGGTACTCATGTGTATTTTGGTCTTTAATAAGTGGAACCTTAGAAGACATTTGATTTAATCGCGTAACCAATGTTATTCTCATTATTGTTCTTTTCACGGTACACATGCTGGTGTTATGATATCAAATTAAATAAACTTACCGACAGCGGCTGCGAAAACAAAGTTAATAGATGCAAATGTTAATATGTAAATATGATAACATCGAATGAGAGTTTGTCTCAACAATTTTGTCACAGTAATAGTATTTCAGCCAAACAATTTCACTTATCGTGTCAAACGTCAGGAGGGTGAGGGTGACTGGGTTTTAATATTCTCGTGATTACAGGTAAAATTTAAACAAATTTGGCCTTGTGTTTACAAGATTACATCAACATCCACAGCGGATTCAGGTGTTCACGCTTAAAATGTCTAAGGTTGAAAACAATAAAACTGATGTTTGCAATCTGTTAGATTAAAGTTATTAACCTTATATGTAAAGAAAAATACGAGAAAATTTGTAGTTTTATCCTCATCTAAAAAGAGAAGTTCTGAATGAAGCACTTTTCTTTTGTAAAGTTTCATCTACAATGACACTAACTGTGATGTGTAATTAAATGTGTGAATTTAAACATTTTCATAGTTGTCTCTTGACGTCTGCGATTTAAGTTTTTTTTTTAAGTCTACTCCTCTTTTATATCAGTACAGTAAATAGATTTGAAGTAAACTTACAGTCATCTTCGTCATTCTCGGCGACTGTTCCGAACATGAAAATTATAGGGGAAAATGAGAAGGTTTTACTGCATTTTTAGGCATTATTGATATAAAATTGGTGAAAAGTGGGCACGATATGAAAGAAATCAAAATTCCGTTTCTGGCTGATGTATCGTTTTTTCTCTTTAACTCATTATGAACATTTATTATTTACTTTGATACTTGGTTATATTTGCGTTCAATCAGGGACGACTGAAACGTATATGCTAGTTCAATCATTCATATTTCAAATTTGACAATATTTAGTCGTCTATGAATTTTTCCTTCAATTCCATAATGAAAAGTGTCTCACCTAATGATCCACATTCTTAAAATATCAAATTTCTAGTTGTTACGTTCCCCATACAGTTGAAAGGTTTTTCATTTCCCAGTTTTGGGAACCTATTTTTTTTGTCAAAAATTGGAATATTTTTAGACACATAATTCCAACAATATTAGTGTCACGAAAAATGACAAGCATGAGAATATATTGAAAAATATAGAAATCCGCTGTTCTTTTCTAAATGACATTGTAAATGTATTAACACCTATTTTAAAAACCTTTTTTTTTTTCAATCTCATACTAGGGTAAAATACTCATTGATTCTAATTCAAACCACTCAACTGTGAATGGATAATTTAGCTATCAAATTTCTCCATATTTCAACGGAATGTCCCTCTCCCGCTAATACTCACCCTACCCCCTCCTTTTTATAAGAAATACCCCTTGATATGTTTTTGCTGCTGTATGCGAAAAGGGTGGGTGATGCTCCGAGTTAGGGTGTGTTTGACATTAACGCAAAGATTCGTCCAAAGCTCCCCCCCCCCCCCGGTTTTGGCCGAAAGGGTGCATCGCGGCACCACGTCGAGTTGCGTTGATTGGAAAACTCGGCGACCGTTTCGTCAAAAGCCCCCCCCCCCCCCCACCCGATTTAGCCGACCCCTAAGGTGTTGTTTTATTACAATAATATAACTATAGGGTTTATTTTTCAGTGCTTATTTTATCTCGGTTGGCAAATGTTTGTTATGCTGTGTAATATTGAACCATGCAAAAATTACGACTGATTTCAAGGTTTCTTTCAAATAAAAAAGTAACTTACAATCAATTTATACTTTGCAGGTGTGTATTTATTACAAAGCGAAAACATTTCGTAGTTTCTTCAACACTGACAATTTTTATGCTGACTATGTATACCTGGCAGATATTTCGGGTATGTCCCCCAAATTATAAAATACGGCAGATGTTGCTCCTAGACAGGGCAAGAGCCAAGAATTGATGTCGGGGGTCAGCATTCACAACGTTTAACTCTTCAGGACCCTACCTTACATATATTTTACACTTTCAGACCCCTGTGCCTCAGTATATGTTTGTGAGTATGTTGTCCTGTTGTGCTATGTGTTAGCTTGTTGTTTGTATGCTATCCCGTAAAAATCGGTTGAAATTCTCTTGCTCTCCTCAATTGAGTGAATTTCGTTGTATAGAAATGAATTCTGGCGGACATCGCTCGAAATTGCCGCCAAGTGGCCTATTATTGCTAAGGTGCTGGTATGTGATTTTTGTTATTATTATTATTATATATTATTATTATATTATTATTATTATTATTATTATTATTATTATTATTTATTATTATTATTACTATCATTATTATTATTATCATTTATTATTATTATTAGCTTACACATTATTTATATCACTTAAACCAGCTATCCATTTATTCCACCATCCCATCTCATTCGCTAAAATTAGCAATGACTCGAGTCCTCAATCGCGCTACGCGATTTTGTTTTCCAAAAGAAGAACTCAAGACATCCTCAAATGGCAATGCTTTACAATGATTTGGAAAAATCCACTATTTATACGTCTGCAATATTGCGCACATGTTTTGACAAAAAAATTACCATTAAAACAGTTTGTTAGTTTGAAAATAAGTAAACACTGAAAATAAACCCTATATTATTTATTATTATAAATACACACCCGTTTCGTGCGTAACCGGAGTCTGGGTGCGTGGGTGCGGGGGGGCTTTGGACGAAACTGGCTCACGCTACCAGCTCACGCAGACGCGACGCTGGCTGCTCCCGACGCACCCTTTACTGGCTCCAAAACCGCGCATTTGGCGAGCAAGGGGTGGGGGCCTTTGGACACGAATTCAGTCTATCGGCGTTAAGATCAGAACCCACACGCTAACACGCGACCATTCCAACCCACTCCTTTCGTTCATAAGCTTTTTGCTGCGTCTGAGAATTTTGGCCGCTGAAGTTTGACAGGAAATAAACGTTACATTTGAGCTTTGTCTTGATATTTCCAAGGTATTGTACTTTGACCTCACTTCTTGACTAATATATCGCGATGTGATTATATAAACTTTACCGTCTATCTTTCGGTCATTCTCGGCGAGCTGCTTCTCT
>JZLH01S0299722.1:2819-15983 GCA_001188425.1 Eucidaris tribuloides | reverse complement strand
GAAACGGGACATGGAAAAGTCTATAAGAGGGTGAGGAACAAATCCAAAGGCATCCTCCATGTCGAACCAGGTGAAATGAACAGTTCTGCGAGATGATTTAGCATGTTTTATGATTTCATGAACAACGGTATTATGGTCGGTACAGCCAGAAATACCCTGGAGAAAACCCTTTTGCAAAGTAGAATCGATATATCCATTGTCAATAATATACTTCTCCATTCTTTGTGCTAATATCTGGTGAAAAATCTTTGCTACTGTGCTAGATAAGGCAATCATTCGGAAGTTCTTCGGATCGTTGGTGTCACCCGTTTTATGAATTAAAACTACCTTACTTCGTGACCATGAAGGTGGGGGTACAGGATTAATAAGTTTACTGTATAAAGTGGCAAGAAAATGGTGAGTACACGGGAGTTTTTTCAACATACCATAATATATACCATCAGGTCCGGGTGAAGATCGAGAGCTTTTTCTCTGTAAAATTAATTTCACATCCTTGGGTCGAACCACATTCAAGTTAAAAAGAGTAACAGGGGGTTAACTTCAGGCATCCACTTTGTTGAATCGACATCAAAGTGACCAAGTTGTTCATAGCGTTGCTTATAGAACGAATTAGCTGTATCTTTATCAAACGAAGGTCCGGGTTTACGCGTGTATAGTGATCCATCGAGAAGCTTCCTACTATAATCCCAAAAGTTGGATTTGAAGAGTTTTTCTTCGAAGCGGGCGTCGCGTCTGACTTCGTTGGCGTTATGTTGATACTGTAGATACGAGTATGTGGATAGAGCATCGTAGAACAGCTCCCTATCTTGTTGAGTGCTTGTCCGGCGGAAGGCTTTCCTTCGAAGCCTATTTTTCAGTTTCCGTGCTTCGTCTAGTGATTTCGGCGGGCGCCGTTGAAACGTGGATTGATTGGGGCTCGATTTATGCTTAAACTCAGGATGACCAGCAAAGAAGTCCCCCAGGATGGTTGAAAAGCAGTCTCCAGCCTCGGCCGGTGTGATAGCGTCCGTTGCCAAGTCGTGATGTAACACTTGGATTCTTAGCGACAGGTCGGAATTCAAGGAATTCCATTGATGCGTGGAAAGCTGAGGTAACGTGAATCGAACCACTGCTGCAAGAAGGCACGCCGTAGTCAAAACCGGTATCATGACGACGAATCGGGCGAGTGGGACTGAAGGACTCGTGAACAGTCCAAACATCTTCCAAACGAAACGAAGAACACTCCAAAATATGGTTCCAGAAAGAAATTCCAGAGATAAAACTATACCAGTAGTAGAAACGGAAGTTCAAACTTACTGCAGCCAAAGCAAATTTAACCGGAACTCATTAACAAAATGGTGAAATTAAAGGTAAAAGAAGAGGCAAGGGAAGTGCAAGTTTGCACAGGCTACGTAACCTTTCCGTCGTCTTCGTGTTTTGTTTTGTTGTTCTTAATGTGTGTGCGTGTGTGTGTGTGTGTGTGTGTGTGTGTGTGTGTGTGTGTGTGTGTGTGTGTGTGTGTGTGTGTGTGTGTAGTAGTAGTAGTAGTAGTAGTAGTAGTAGTAGTAGTGTGTGTGTGTGGTGTGTGTGTGTGTGTGTGTGTGTGTGTGTGTGTGTGTGTGTGTGTGTGTGTGTGTGTGTGTGTGTGTGTGTGTGTGTGTGTGTGTGTATGTGTGTGTTTCGAGAATACTCCTCCTGCTTACATTCTCAAGGTATTGCATAGGTGTTTTCTTATTTTCTGTGTTATGAACCTAGTGGGATTCGTGCATCGGTTGTACGTACGTAATGCACATTGGACAATGGAACAAGGAGGAAAGCCACCAATTTTCCACTTCAGAGAAATGAGCTTCTATCTTGACGACAAGCACCAGGTCGTTCTTGAGTGGAATCGTTCTGAACACCAGATCGAGGTAAGTGCGCCTTTCATTTGAGGTTTGGTGCAGACAAGTTATGTGATTGACACCAGAAAATCGAACCCAAGACGAAGACGGAGAAAAAAAATTACCTTATAACTTTAAAAGAATACAACAGTGAACGCTTGCCGGAATTTTTAAAAGATCTTGCTTTAGTGAACAAACCATTTTTTTATTTTCGAATTCCTATATTTTTCCTATATTTTATCACTGCAGCCTAAATAAAGCACGGTTTTAGCATAATTTCGTTGTTCAGAGTAAAATAAAAAATCAAAATCACTTGTTCCGAACTGATGGAGACTCATTGCAGCACTTTGGAGATTGTGTTCATATTTTGCAGAGAAAAGGTTTCAGTTTCATTTTAAGAAACATTCGGCTCCACGAGCCATTTGGCATGATGTTTATAGCACTTGCTTGCTTCATACCTTTAATTTTGTAACAATTTTTTCTGTCAAAGTTATTAAATAAGTTTGTCAACTTCATTTTGTAATTTTGTTACCAAAGAAGACTGTTTCGTAAAAAAAAGCATTCTGTCACTACACTGATTTACTTTAACGAAATAATCTTGCTCGTGTCATTTAATGTGTAGCAAAATAGGTCGGACGAAACATATTCGGTTGTTATAAGTCATTTTTTAATAAAATAATATGGTCACTGATATTTTGTAAATTTGTCGAAAATAAGTAATTTCTGTACAAAATATTTGGCGACTCATATATGCATAGCACATAGGTTAGGATCATTTTGGAGATCAGCTTTCACAGAGACTGAAAAATTTCATGATTAAATCCCAAGTGAAGGCAAACAATTTCATTTTTTACCATTTACCAAACCTACACTTGTGGTTTAAAAAAATTGCATGAGCACAATTTTTCATGTGTTTTTGAAGTGTCCTTTCCCGTCCCATATTTTTTGAGGGTGCGGGATTGTATACTGTATGTAGATTATACTTTACATGAATACATCTCGGCAAATTTAGTCAACACCTGAATCAAAACTGATCAAGCGATGTCTTGTGTATTATACAGCAACAGACATTTTAAAATGTCTTTATATATTTCATTTTTATTTCTTGGTCTTAAAGGAGTAATTTATAACAGTTAAAGGAGTAATTCTAAGGTAATGTCTGAAAATCTTCACACCGTGGGAGGACGACCTCCTTCCCGGACCCTCCATTAACTTCTTTGAGTGTATTCCTTTGTGTTCAAGGGGCTAAAATCGTATATATTGGAAAAAGAAAATGTAAAAATTCCACACCATGGAAAGAGAACCCTCTGCCAGACTCTTATCATTTTGATGTCTCCGCCCCAAGATGCCAGATTCATTATATTTTCGGGTTGTCCTTTCATTCGTCCGTCCGCCGGGCGTCCGTCCGTCCGTCGTCCGTCCGTATACCCTATTTCATTATCGCGATATCTGGAGAACACCTTAGTAGATTTTGATCATACTTGACCTAGACATGCACGATGAGGTATAAATGAGTTCATTGGATTTCGGCAGAATCTGCCTGGATCATCGGTCAAAGGTCAAATAAATTTGCTTAAAATGACGCGTTATCGTGATATCTGGAAAACGCTTTGGTAAATTTGATCATACCTGGCCCAGGCACGCATCATGACGTGTAGATTATTTTTTTTTCTTTTTTTTTTGGGGGGGGGGACAAAATCTGCCGAAGGTAAAGGGTCAAAGGTCATTTTACTTTGCATGAATTGGCATATTTCAAGGATAACTAGCCAGGGGGTCGTGGTGCTTTGGCTTGGCAGAATGGTTAGTAATGAGAATCATAAAATTTCTGTCAATTAAGTAGGTTGAAGATCAAATGTCAAGGGTTATTGAACTTACATATTCATAGATATATTCCAGGCATGATATACTTATGAGTACCCAGTAGTGATTTGGTATAGAGAGAAGTTTAGTGATAGGAAGGGGAATGTTTGAGTTAATTTAAAGGTAAGTTTAAATGTAAATTTAAATCATAAGTTAGTAAACGGGTGCATTTATTTTATGGTATCCTAATTTGAGCCCATACGGTAACAAAGAGATAATGTATTGCTTTGTGAGCTTGAATATATTCGTGGACTTCAAGGTCAAGGGTGACAAGTTACGCCAGGCATGACAAAAATACAATTAAATGAACTGCGCAGTCGTGGGCAATATAACTGGGTGCAGAATTGGGAAGGATGGCAGTGTCATACCAACGACGCTCGATAAGCTGAATCCATAAACCCGCTCTGGCTGAATTCATCCAGGGTAGCGCGTACGTGCGTTAGCGTCAATTTACGCAGTGACGTTTTGTGCGCATATGCCTACAGGACGAGTAACTCCGGGTACGCATGCACTGGGAAACTGCCGGGCCGGGGTGCTGGCACCCCTAAAATCCTTCAATATTCTATGTCTCGTTCGTACTTCCGGTTGTACTTGCAAATATTAAGCATCCTGTTAGTACATAAAATGACAATTAAGTTAAAAATGAGACAAAATTAAATATTTGAAACATATTTCTTAAAAATACACGCAGTTGACACGAAAGCTTGTTAATTCGATACAAATTTGTTTTTCAAACAATAGTTCTCGACATATTTTTTAGATATATCGCGATTTATCGCGATTTTTGTATTCATAGCCGTCAGAAGAATATGTATCGCTCGTCAGTGAATGGTTGCCGTTAACGTTAACGTTAGTTCTTATTGTTTTATAACTTCCGGACTTAACATTTGTTGCTTTGGCTGTTGGCTGACTCAAATGACCAGGACAAATGAAGCTGTAAGTAACAAGCTCTCTGCCAATGTAGGCTGACAGTTCCACTTCAATTTCAGTCCGTGACGAGCCCATGATGTAACTTACAGTGCACAATGTCAATGGCCCCGCAGTGGCCGCGGATAGGCCTGTCTGTATAGTACGTGTGCATGCAGCTGTAACTCGGAAGCTGGAGACGGCTGGAGAAAGTAAGTCTTTAAACCGGCCTTAGATCTGTTAAATTTACATGACGTATTTTCAAAGAGATAATTACTAATAGCAATATGCGGATCAACATGAAAATAAAAACTTGTGACTTTTGAGGCAGTAAAGCATTCTGAGCTGCTTAACCTTAAGATTTCCCGCATTGTCGATCGGTGTTCAATTGAGAACTTAACGTTAGACTAAATCAGACCCAACATGGCAACAGACTTTAAATTCATGTTTCCAATCAAGATACTGTTCCTAGATAGTGCACAAAAGTCAAAAGCCTACAGTTTGTGATCGTTCTACCTTTACAAAACACAAAAGGTTTATTGATTTTTTTTTTAGATCTAACGTTAAACGTGAGTTTTAGTCACTTTTATTCTATCAATCTAGGCTAGCTGTCATGTTTTTTTTTTACACGTCTTAACTTAGAGTAGACCGACGGGGTCTGTCCATTTCCTTCGGGGACTTCTCATTTAACAGTATTTGACATTAGGGACTGACCGAGACGAATGTCAAATACTGTTAAATGAGAAGTCCCCGAAGGAAACGGACAGACCCCGTCGGTCTATTCTTAACTTACTGAAGAATTACTCTACATTTCTTATCATTTATTTTCTTCCAGGTACTAGTAAATGCTTACATGCATTGCGGTTACTGGAATTCATCACTGCTCGACTTTCAACTTATGGAATTCAAGATTGCATCCAGTTGATTCACCTAATAATTACAATGTAAGCTCATAAGTAGACATGCTTTACATAAAAACATCTATAGTTAGATGTATTGATATTTCTTTTATTCCCTTTTTATAATAAAGAAATTATTTAAAATTAAGACAAATTAAGAAATAGAGGTATGTATCAACTTACAATTTGAAATAGATGTATGTGCTCACAATACTTCAGTTTTCAATGGTTTAAAATGAAAATAGCGTACTGTAAGCTCCTTTGTTTCAACTGAAGCATTTAATTTCATTCAGAAAAAAAGGCAATGCTACTCTTCCTTTGTACAGTATCAAATCAGGATGGTTAGGTCATTATTTGTAATAGCAGGGAAATAACTATTTTTTTTCTTTTCAGGGGCTACTTTTCCTGTTTCAGTTTTTACGAAATATTCTTTTGTATGGAACCCTATGGCAATTTACGGGGGCTCTTTTGAACATGTCGGGAGCTCTTTTGGCCATTTCGGGAACGAAATTGCCCCGAGCCCTCGTGCATTTTTTCTTTGTGTAATAGCTGATATAGTTTGTGAGAAAATGTTGCATTTTTTTAAAGTTCATTATCATTTCAAAATTTCCAAACAGACCCTGCATAGATTCTGGAACCCAATAAAGAATATTGGTCTACAGTAAATACATGTATAATAAAAACGGAACATAAAAATGTAAACAAACTGAACTGATGGAAAAATATGCATTGGTCAAAGAAAAAAAATTCTTGTATTTATTTATTTATTTATTTATTTATTTATTTATTTATTTATTTATTTATTTCAATTTTATTTCAACAGGGTTTCCCTTTCAGTTATAAAAACTGTTCTCCCAGGGGGCCCTGCATACAATAAAAAACAAAGATGATAAAAGAACTACAAATACAACGTATAATACACGAAATGATAATTACACAAAAAATAGATTAGAAAAAAAATATTATAAATAGTAAAACAAACAAACAAACAAAACACAACGAGATTGATGATAAATAATAACTTGGCTTTTCTAACAAGGGGGATGGCAATGTACAAAAAAAATATAGAGAAATATGCCAAAAACAAATTAAAATGAGAAATAAATATAATTGAATTGTTGTAGTAGGTGAGTCTTGTGATCTTGTAACTAAATATGTAGATTTAATGCTATTTCTTTATCCACTTTATCATTTATCACAGGTCATCAATTTAATTGAAATCATAATGGCAGACTTGCAGGTATATTTTCACACTTAGACTTCAGTATGAATTCAGTTTCATGTCCACCATCATCCAAGCAAAGTCATATTCTTCACAGTGTTCTCTGCATCTTGATCACTACTGATGAGCATCTCTGCTGTAATATTTTGAGATATCCTGGATCTGCATGGAAAACCTGCAATTCACACAACCAATTATTTGACACACTGAGCGTGCAGACAATGTCTTAACAAGAGTGTCGCTGGGGCGAGCACATAATACGCCCGCCTGAACGCGGAAAATGGAGTTATTGATCAAGCAAGAAAAGTGGAAGGTGGCGAGTGAGCTAGTTAATTGAGGTCACATGACTGTGACTTTGACATAACATGTTCAAATCAGTAGGTGTCATTGGACTGGAGGCACTTTAAATGGATGTGATTAAATGAATAGGGACCACAAACAGGAATGTAATCTGCTGCAGCCGAACAGATGATTGATGAACATGTGGAAAACCAAGTGACTTTTCATGTTTTGTTTTGGGGTTTTTTTTAATAAAGTGTCGGCATAAGTTATTGCGTTTACAAGGAAAAGCTAGCAGACTTCACAAGGGAAGGATGAAAACATGTCACTGTGATCTTGACCTTTGACCTTTCGAACTCAAAATCAATAGGCTTCCTGGGATCTATGCTAGTATCATACACACCAAATCATATGAGCCTAGGTTAAGTTAAACTGAAGTTATCGCGTTTACAAGGACTTCACAAGGGTAAGATGAAAACATGTCACTGTGACCTTGACCTTTGACCTTTCAACCTCAAAATCAATAGACTTGCTGGGATCTATGTGCTAGTATCATACACACCAAATCATAGTGAGGCGCCCTGAGGTTAAGTTAAACTGAAAGTTATCCGCGTTTACACAGGACTTCACAAGGGTTAAGATGAAAACATGTCACTGTGGACCACTTGACGCTATGACGCTTTCACCTCAAAATCAATAGAACTGTGCTGGGATCTAGTGGCTAGTATCCATAGCACAGCCAAAAATTAAGTCGAGGCCCTAGGTTAAGTTAAACTGAGTTATGTCCGTTTAGCAAGGAAGAAGTTAGACGGACATGACAGACGCGACAGACAGTTCAGAAGCGAGCGGACAGAAACGGACACCGGGAGCGTGATGCCATAATAACGTCCCGTAGCCGGGGCGTATTAAAAATGCAGACTGCGCGGCTTCACTGTACATCATATTAGGATAAAATATGTGATTTACAGAAAATGACCAAACAACGTACTTTCATGAAGGAATCTGCCTGAAGTTTCCGTTTTTGGTTTTGAACTGTTGTGACCAAGTTCTACCAGGTGTAAAAACTTGAAAAGGCAAATGGCAAGCCAGCTTCATTGAAGTTGTATAGTATACAAGCAGTTTCTATTAGCATGTTACATATACGGATAACACAGGGGGCGGCGGGAACCCGGGGCAGGGGGGCAGAGTCGCCGCCCCCCCCCTCCCCAAAAAAATGGAGTAGCAAAAAAATGCCCCTTTTTCAAAAACACGATTACAAAGTCGAACTTAGACATTGGGCCCTTTGGAAATGACGCCTTTCATCTCTCATTTTTGGTGATATGTTGTCTTCTTTATATTAATTTTATAATTAAAGACACTATATAACACTGTGGACAACCGTTTAAATAATTGTCGAACTTTGAGTACTCGACATATCTGACAGTGTTTGAATGGACAAAATAAACACCCTAGAACACAAAAGTTGTGACAGTTATGCTGTCACTAGTACAATATGGCAGATACAAATTGCATATTAATTTCCATATCAGGCGATAGGAAATTCTGCACACAGTAGTCTATGGGGAAAGCTGGAATGGTCTCTCAATGATTTTTACTTTTTTAAAGCACTTGATGATCGTTTTAAACTGCAATTTTTTCAGGGCCTCATTTTTAGACCATGTCAGAGACACTGGTAGCATGGGGAATCATGCAGCTCAGATTTTTTAAACTGGAAACATTGTTATACATTGCCTTTAAATTACATTCAACAAGCATTTTGTGCCTAAAAAGGGCATTTAGCATCTCCTCTTAATGCCCTCATGTGGTAGCAAAATTATGCTATGCTACTGTTTGCCCCATCCCCCCCCCCCATTTTAATTGAAGGCAAATAATGCTTTTTTTTCTAAGTTGAATGTGCCTTATCTTGGATTGAACCCATACTGAGTGCAGTGAAACCTTTATATACGCTCATTCGTCACTGGAGGTGATTTTCTTTTATTTTTGTTATGTATTTTTGCCTCTGACTGTCTGATGGGGCACATAATAGAGAAAGAAAATACTTTGTTCAAAGAAGAGGCACATTATGTACCTAGAAGGGGCATTTGGCCTCTCATCTTATAGAGCCGACTGCGGTTGCAAAAATTGGGCCCTCCAATTTTTTTTTCGTGATTAGATGGCCCTATTTTATATACTCTTCAAGCGATAAAAAAGTGTTTTTCGTGAGGCAACTTTCCTACCGTCGCCTTTTCTTCTCAACAAAGAAAATCACCTCGTAAGGAGAAGAATGCCCCTTTTTCTTCAGCAGAACTTCAAGTATTCGCAATGTGCATCATGACTTTGTAATTTATAACGAAACTAGTTTATCATCTCTGTCCTCACCAACGTATTTGCTCATTGATTCTTATGGATTCGTTTGATGTTCTTCATCTTTTTAACACACTGCAAAAATTCTGAGTTGTAATTAGCGCCAGAACAGACCACAAAGCAAGTTTTACAACTAAAAATTTCATAGTTTTCCAAAACCGCTCGCTCGCCACGCTCGCTCGCGAGGTAGATATATGTATATTTCATGTTTTAATGATCAGAAATCCCCTTCAAAAAGGTTTTGCTCAAGTTACATTACCGTGAAGAAACAGCTACTTCAAGCAGAAAAGTTTGATCTAGACAGATGTTCTTTATTTTTTTTAAATACTACAAAAAATCAGTGCTGTTATTAGCGCCAGAATAGACCACAAAGCGAGTTTTACATCTGAAAATTTCCGTTTTTCCAAAACCGCTCGTTCGCTACGCTCGCTCGCGCGGTAGATACATGTATATTTCATGTTTAAATGACCAGAAATCCCCTTCAAAAAGGTTTTGCTCAAGTTACATTACTATGAAGAAACAGCTACTTCAAGCAGAAAAGTTTGATATACACAGATGTTCTTTATCTTTTTAAAAATACTACAAAAAATCAGTGCTGTAATTAGCGCCAGAATAGACCACATTGCGAGTTTTACAACTTAACATTTCTAAATTTTCTGTGCAGGCCTATAGATTTCATGTTTCAAATCGGAACCCATTTAAAAAAAGGTTGGGTTCGAGTTAGATTGCCGCTTAAACAGCATCTGCAAGCAAACACCTAATCTGATGGTGAAAATATCTGCTTGCGCCCAATGCCCCTTTTGACATATAAGTGCCCTTTTTTGACTTGCCCCCAAACGAAAATACGTTCCGCCGCCCCTGGATACACATGATTTTATGATCTAGTTTGTACATCCAACATCACTAAGAAATTTGGTGACAACGCCATACTCTCTCTGTGTAAGTTTTCAGTCATTTCTCTTGCCCATATCTAAAAATGTTCAAGGACTATATATATGTTGTTTTGTTGTTATGAAGCAATATGTAACAATACTATAAAGCAGTGTGAGACGTAAAGGTTAAGTTATCTCTGTTTGGGCTATCAAAACAACAGACCTTGCATCTTGTAAGATGCTTCCAAATTCATCTTAGCCTGTTCATGCCTGAGAAAATTTCATGCTACATGGAAGAAAAAAATAGTGAAATACATAATGTACAAAATCACTTGGCTTAATTTGCTCAAAGTTTCAAGTTTGAATTTCTAATCACATGCTGGAATAACTCCATCCACATTGAATGTTCGTGGAAAAGTTCCTGTAATATAATAATCTGGATGAAAGTTCTGAATCAGCTGAATATTTACACAGAAATATCTGTGCATGTCAAGATGTTGTAAGACTTTTGTTGATCTTTCCAATAATTCATATTCACATGACATATTTATTTTTTTTAGTGGTTGCACTACTTTATTACCAATGCAAGAAAGGGAAATTAGATGTTTACATGAAATGCATAACATAGTAAAGGACAAAGCGGAAATGAAAATGTTACCACATAATGACAAACGTAGTAGTTTAAGGTCATTGGTTTAAAGGTTAGTGACAAGTCATGATTGGGAACACCTTAAAATGCCTCAAGAACCAAATGAGTTGAAATGCATACCAACTATACACTAGCAGGAGTGGATCTCCCACCTGGGAGGATTTGTCTGTAATTTGTTTACTTAAGGAGAATCAAGAGTAAACATAGGAGTATCTTAATTTTATGCGGGGACGATAAAAATAAGCCCCATAGAGAGCCACAGAGCAGGTTACCGTGCTGCGAATGATATTGACATTGTTTATTTTAGAATGAGTCAACGTTTGACTACAAGATTTTCACAGGAAAATCCTTGCATAGTTTACTTGATTCTAGAGTAGTTTCAGCCCAAGTTGAGGACTACCCCCAATCATGTCATTTACCCTCCCTACCCAAAAGTATTGCAACATACACTATAACCCAGGAATTTTGAGTTGAAGGAGTCTTTACATAATAATGTCCTAATTAAGTTTATTATGGGAAAATAACAGATTATATGAAAAGAAATCAATGAATATACTTTCTCCTTTTTTCTCCAAGGCGGAGAGATTATCAAATGCAGGCGCACCTACGAAAGAAGGGCTGGAACATAAAGTTTTATATTTTTTTAGCCTCCTTATAGGGGTAAGGTGTTAATTCACATTAGAATAATAATTCGGTCTCATATTTTCCGCAAAATGGTTTTGATGGTTAGGAAATACCAATATGTTACTCTGATGCTGTCTCAGAAAGAAGACCACGCCCAGCGAAGGAGAAAATTTTTCCTATCTTCATAAGACAGTTGTATTGAGGATACGCCCCATATTCTAGATGGTGCCAAGTAAAATTGTCAGAGGTAAAAATGTCAGAGATAATAATGTCAGAGATAAAAATGTCAGCGGTAAAAATGTCAGAGGTAATAATGTCAGAGGTAATAATGTCAGAGGTAATAATGTCGGAGGTAAAAATGTCGGAGGTAATAATGTCGGAGGTAATAATGTCAGAGTTAAAAATGTCAGAGGTAAAAATGTCAGAGGTAATAATGTCAGAGGTAAAAATGTCAGAGGTAAAAATGTCAGAGGTAAAAATGTCAGAGGTAATAATGTCAGAGGTAAAAATGTCAGAGGTAAAAATGTCAGAGGTAATAATGCGGGAGGTAAAAATGTCAGAGGTAATGCCAGAGGTAAAAATGTCAGAGGTAATAATGTCAGAGGTAAAAATATCAGAGGTAAAAATGTCAGAGGTAAAAAATGTCAGATGAAGTCTAATAATGTCAAAGGTAAAAATGTCAGAGGTAAAAAAGTCAGAGGTATATGTATGAGGTAATAATGCGGGAGGTAAAAATGTCAGAGGTAAAAATGTCAGTTGTATAAAACTATAGAAACTCACATACATGTGACACACAGAACTTTGTTCCATTCTTTCGTTTTGGGTATGCCACAACTCACAAGTAAAAAGGAATGAAGTCGTCATTAAACTCTATATGGGAGTACAGACACATAAACACAACAGTTCCTTTGCAACCTCTTGTTCTTCGAACGCATTTCCAAATTGTATTATAGTTTCCTTCAAAATGTTTAGTGTACATATTACCTTCAAAAATTATTTTTACCCCACCTTTATTAGACTTTATTACCTCTATTATCCTCTTTAAATGTGCTACCCGAACTTTGTAGCATACATAACATCAGAAATCGACTCCCAAAAGAGATCACGCGTAGGGACGGCGCCAGGGTAAAATCTTACGAGGGGGAAAAAATCTGTAGGGGGAAATTTTATCCACCCCCAAAAATCTTGTAGCCACATTACAAGTAAAACAACATCCGACGAACGGGGGGGGGGGGGGCAGGGGGCCGACGACGACCAAAACCAATTTTTTCCCGCCAGTTTTACAAGCAAAACAGCATCCGACAAGCGGGGGTAGGGGGTCGACGACGACCAAAAACTATTTGTAGCCCGCTAAAAAAATAAAAAAATACTATCCAAATGAACAACAAAGAGGGGGGGGGGTGAGATTTTTTCTTTTTTAGAAAAACTTGTAAAATCCCCGTTACTTTCATTACTTTAAAAATAGGATCGGTCGCTCCTGCCCCCTCTTCTTATGTTGCATGCAGTCCCTAACCATATGAACGAGACAAGGGCCAAGCTACTGTCAGACTGTAAAGCGCGCGCTTCTGTGGAAAGTGGTATGGAGTGGTTAGCCTTTGATGTTGATAACTGAACGAAAGGGATCTATACAGCTGCCCGGGGGGTCGCTCTC
>JZLH01S0299690.1:2127-31812 GCA_001188425.1 Eucidaris tribuloides | reverse complement strand
TGTTCATTTTATGCATATTGTAAGGTTTTAGTCGGCGGTTAAGTCGGAAAATTGTTCACTTGTTAAAACACCAAATTTGGCAGGCAGATGTTGATTTCGCACATAAACGCAAATTCTGATATTGGGACCCTCGAGCAATTTTGCCCAGGAGAGGCCGTGCAGGCCATTTTTTTCATAAATGCCGCCTTGAAAAATCAATTTTTAGATTCTCGGAGATAAGCTTTGTAACGGAACCATATTTTACCATGTGTGTGACATCATATTAAAGGGACTAAATTTTCTACAAGATGATACCCTATTTAAGAAGATTCAGTAGCATTATAGTTGAAATTATATGGCAGAAAAAGTATTTTGGCGATTTTCCAAAAATGTGAATATTAATATTCCAAAAATATTCCCATATTTCAAAACGCCTTCAAGGTAGGAATCCACGTTTTATCAAAAACTGCCCAAAATACATCATAACTTGTGAAAATTCAGATTCATATGCTGTAGGAAAAAGAAGTTATAGCCATCCAAGTCTGATAATTTATTACTTAACCGTACCAGGCCATAAGCCCAATGCATCAATGGGTGTGTTGATCAATACTTGTGACGAAGAGTATCATAATGTACAGAAATCAGTTCTATTTCTAAGCAGCTTAAAAGCATATCAAACCCTTTTAACTTTTTCTAAAAGTACGCGTAACTTGGGCAACAATTTGTGATAAATATAATAAAAAAATTAGGACATTGGGCCTTCGGAGAATTATGCTCAAGAGATCCGTGCAGCCATTTCCAAAATGGCCCTCCTTTTCACATTCGCTGTATAATTATGATTTGTCATTCGGTTGATGTATAATATGATTGTCATTCTCATGATGATGTGCACTACCCGAACCGAAAATACACGTTTCGTTGTTAACTAATTAATTATCATTTCTAAGATATCATTTTAAATAAATAATCACTAAAGATGCCAAATTTAGAGAGTTTTATTAAATTAAAAGAATCAAAATCTAAAGGTTAAAATATAAAAAAAAAGAATCCTGAAGTACATGTATGAATGTGCCATTTCCTTGTCCATTTTAGTAAAAATTGGCACCATAATACATACAATTTCTATAAAATTTAATCCAATTCTAGACATCAATTAATCGAATAATACAAAGTTGCCATTTGCAGAAGTTGTATACAAAGAAAAGAATAAATAATTCAATCTAAAAGCTAGAAACGAACATTGAAAATAACGCTTTGGTCCTTGTATAAATACTTTCATGTAATTTCACAATAATAGACTTGCCGAATGAGACTGCATAAATCATGAAATTAAATATATAATGTATACAAACAAAACACAAAAATGATAATGGTGATATAATAAGAAAAAATATGGTAAATATGATGAGGTGATGATATGATGAGACGAAAATTATGATATTGATGAGATGATGATAAATTAATATATTAATAATTACTTATACTAGATAACCATTAACAAGTACCACGCGATACACATACATACAATACAACATACATACATACATACATACATAAACGACACACAAACACACGCACAATATTATATAAATTCAGAATGATACAGGATAAAACACCGTCACCTCCTCCACAAAGATAATAACACACAGGTACAACCCATGGAAATAGAGTACTGCTAACTATGCAAATGATAGCAGAGCTGATTTAACTAAACAATTTACTATTAATAATACAGCTAGGCTGATTACAATAACTGAAGCACCAAGCAACATGACATAGAAAGGTAAACCAAAATCCATCAAGATGAAACTGTGAACGTCCTTTGTTCTCTCTTTACGGTGCCGCTCCTAAACAAATGAGAGTTGCCCAACTCTGAATAGTCTCTCCATCACGATCTATTCTGTGATATGATCCTCTGTCACACCAACCATCCTCAATCCTTAGTCTCTTGTCACATTCACAAACCACTGTTGGTAACCGCTCTGCCTTTTCGAAAGTGAGCTTCCACTTCCAACTCTTTCCCTATGCAGGCTACATACTCCATATCTCTAAATGGACATGTCCGCAACGCTACCACAACCTCCCCACTTACCTTATCCGCATCCTTCCTATGTTTATCTAAAATGTGTACAGTTCTTGTCACCCCACGAAAACGCAACAAGTCTTTAACTGTGCCACCCAACTCTTCTCCCCACCATTTGTGAGAGGACTGTCTGAAGCCTGTTCAATCGGGCTGATCTAACACGGTCAATAATAGCTGAAGATCACTATTGTTCGCCGAACAATTTGTCACACATCACTCTATGTAACTCTCCTCCAGCATTCCAGCCTGCCGGGACGCCTGGATTCTCTTCTTCACTGTCTTCTTGTTACACGTCCCCATTCACTTTGCAATGTTGTATTTGTAGATCACAGTGTCTCCAGCTGCAATCTCAAAACACGCCATGCTCTGCTTTTGTCCTGGGTCTAATTTGTCAACCCTATCCTCCATAGCATATCTCCAACTTTCCAATTGTCCTCAAGCTGCTCCTGCTCTCAGAGCAAATCATAAATGCATATGTGAAGAACTAGGCAACTTCACTGGGGCCTACCCACCTCATATCCGCCTGTCCATCACATTTAGCAACCAGAAAAGGCTCAACACCAAATCCTTGGTGCCATCCACTCTCACTTGAATCATTCAGTCACCCTACTGCACACCTTACGGTTAGCATGCTCTACATATCCTGCACTATCCCACATAATTTTACTACCCTGACTTTCTACGCAATACCATAACTCCCCTTCTGGCCTGTAGAATATGCCTCCTCAAATATCACAAACCGTCGAGATCACTATTTGACAAGAGCCGTACCCTGCCCTCACAAAATGGCAGCTTTATTTCTCCGCCTAGCATTTAACCACCATTCTATTTCCCAGAACTTCATAGTATAATGATCACTAAATTTATTCCTCTATTAATTACTTTAACTCTGCAATTTATCTCTATTCTTAGATTGACACTAACAAATGCTTCATCCAGTCATCTGGCATAACTTCACCTATCCAAGATCCTATAGAAGACAGCTTTATCAGGAAATCCACACCCATGGCCACCCAATGCACATGTCATGCCATCCCACTGTATAATCATCTGACCATAGCCTTCAAATCTTCATTCTGTCATATTGCTCTCACACTTTCTAAACGAATAGGTTTGTACCTTCACTTCGCAGTCTATGCTGTAGGCATCTATCCTTTCCTCTCTCACGTTTTCTCATTCATCAAGTTCTCCAAATATTCAGTCAGATCTTGGTAAAACACCCTCTTTCAGAACACCCTCGGTCTTATCCTTTACAACCTAAACCTGCAATAAAATCTTAACCACCCCCTTTCGGCTGCCTAGCTTAATCTGTTAGATATTGTTCTCACCTCCTTTGTGTCCAATTCTCATACAGTTACACCATAATCACTAACTCTTGACCTTGTGACTGCGCTCTACACTTGCGTCCTTACACTTTGGTTACCTGATTCATCTCTCTGCTCATACCCCAAAGTTTGCAAATGGAAAATTTACCGATCATAATGTAGAAAAGGCAGCAAATAACAGAGGACTGGCGATCTGCGCCAGCAGGTGCTTGGCATAAAATGGTAATCACTAACCACCCCCTAACCCCACCTTCGTTTGACCACCCGATCACGATCACGATCTCCTTCCAGATTGTTATTCAATGATTACAACCATCGAATGGGGGGGGGGTAAATAGCGATTAAATCAAGGACCTCAGGGCACAGATAATCGGTTTCTGCAGACAAGACAGTAAGTAAGCTTCACTAATCGATTTCAATATCAATAGATGAACAGGTCGTTTGCACACGCAGATAGGCACCAGTATGAGTGTTCAATTTTCCACTAAGATAAGTAGTTTCTATCGATAATATATATGTGTTGTTGTTGTGTGTGTGTGTGTGTTGTGGTGTGGCTGTGTGTGTGTGTGTGTGTGTGTTGTGTTACGTGGTGTGCTAATTTGTGTCGCGTGATGTACTTTGGTGTAGCTTTTGATGTTATAGTGTAATAGAATATATTTAAGCCTATCATTATGATTATGTTGATGAGTGTTATACATGTTAAAATAATAATAATAATAATAATAATAATAATAATAATAAAATAATAATAATAATTATAAATAATAATAATATTAAATAATAATAATAATAATAAGATAATAATATATTTCTATCATTATTACAATCTGTTTTATCATGTTCATCTAAGATCTTGCGGTCTTCAAGTTGGCAACGTATAGAGTTGTCAAATGATATTGAAACATTTTTACAACTGCACTACTTCATTTTTTGATATTTAATCCTTAGATTTGTTTTATTCTTTATAATAAAATCTTTAAATTGGGCAATTTTAGTGAATATTTATTTAAAATGAATCTAGAAATGATACTAATTCAGTTAAAAAACGTGTATTCGTCGGGTATGCACATTTCATCGACAGTGACAAAAATCATAGATTATAAGGAATGTGACAAAAGAGGCGCATTTTGGAAAATGCTGCCACGGCATCTCTTGAGCAAAATCTCGAAGGCCCAATTCTAAATTTGTTTATTATATATTTATCCACAAATGTGGGCCAAAGTTTGGTACTTTTAGAACAAAAGTTAACAACCGGGTTGATAGCCATTATTAACTGCTAGAATAGAAACGATTTCTGTACATTGATACATCCTTCTACACAACGTATTGATACAACACAAACCCATTGATGCATTGGTTTATCATTGTATCGGTTTAAGTAAATATCAACTTATCAAACTTGATAACCGCTATAACTTCTTTTTCCATACAGGCAATGAGATCAGAATTTACAAGTTTGATGAATATTTGGGCAGTTTTTGATAAAACACGAAATCATATCTTGAAAGGGTTTTGAAATATGGGAAATATTTTGAGTATTATTCACGATTTTGGAAAAAATCGCAAAAAAATCATCTTTTCTGCCATAATTCAACTATAATGTACTTGAATTCTTCTGAAAATAGGGTATGCATCTTGAGAAATAGTCCCCTTTGAAAGATGATGTCAACACACATGGTAAAATATGGGTTCCGTTAGCAAAGTTATCTCCGAAATCTAAAAATTGATTTTTCAAGGCGGTACCATTTTGAAAAAAGGCTGCACGGCTCTCCTGTCAAAAATTCCTCGAGGGCCGCAATATCTAAATTTGTTTATTATATAATTAATCAACATCTGTGCCAATTTGGTGGCTTTAGACAAAAGAAACAATTCGGTCGATATTTTGGACTTAACCGCCGGACATATTTTATCTATTTACAGTTTCTATGTTCTGTTACTTGTAAAGTTCTCAATGTGTGCGGGCCCGCTGGTAATAGAAGAGTTGAAAAACTGAAAGGGTTACACTGCCAAGGAAGATTGAATAAATAAATAAATAAATAAATAAATAAATAAATAAATAATAAAGTAAATATATAAATAAATAAATAAACCCCCTAGGGCTTCACACGCCCAATGTAAATGTTAAAAACGCGGCTTTGAATATCTTTTTGATAACGAAGCCCCTTTTTGCTCAGATAAAGATACATGTAATACATGTATTCTTGCAATGGAAAAAAGTTAATGCAGAATCAATTTTATCTGGTATGGGCAGACCAAAATTTCTTGAGACAAATTTGAACAATACTGTAACAAAACCACATTAAACTAAATGTAGATTAAGAATAACACTAATTAAATCAAAATTAACATAAAATTAAATTAGATTAAGCTCCATATTTTAAAGAATCATACAAAGTTAGATTACACATGAGTACGTTTACGAGTTACATGTGACACTGTAAAATGACAAACCCCCTTACAATAATTATGACAATGAACAAAACTTTGACAAAACAACAAAATCACATTAAATTAAATTAAGAATAACACTGATTCAATCAAAATTAACATAAATTGAATTAAATTAAGCTGTTCATCTTGAAAATTATACAAGACAAAATTCTGCAATAAGTTGGATATTAAATTGATGGAGCACAAAATGTACATATGAATATGGCTAAATGTACTAACGTGGTACAAATTCGTGTATAGTAAGAGTAAACTATTACAGACAAAATAAATTCTTAGGTAAACTTCGAGTAAAATCAAATTAAACGAACGAAAAGATCTTGTAATTGTATACCAAGCACACACTGAATAAAAATCAATAGACATAAAGGATGGGAAATAATATTTAAAATGTGATAAAAACTATGAGAGTTAATGGAGCACAAATGTACGTATAACTTCATGATAAATATTGCTAAGTGAACTGACGTGATCAATGAGCTAAAATAGCAACACATAGTTTAAAACGGACAGATTAAAATGACTGCCAAGTGGTAACTAAAGGAGGTGACAATATAATTTGATATAAAAATGCTTGGTATACGCACCCCCTTTTGAATGAAACTTAAACATGAAGATAAAGTCAAAATGAGTCTAAAATAAAAAGAATAAAATCAAACAAATTAAAAATAAAAGGAAAAATGAAAGGGTACTAAAGGTATGTTTCACGGGGGCACACTCATCGAAGGATGCGAGGCTACCATCTATACACTATCTTATAAGTGTAAGAAAATTTCGCATTTTTGCAGTTACGAAATTGAGAGTTTTTAGACAAGAAAAGTGCCTTTATTGTTCAATTTGGTCCTTAAATAATAATTGATTTATTTGTTTTACCTTTCAGGGGCCACTGGAGGGGGGGGGGGGGGCAAAAATTCGTTTTTCCCCTACCCCAAGAAAATTTATTGGGGAGGGCAAGTGCCCCTTGCCCCCCTCTGCCCCCCCCCCCCCCGGCCCCGGGACAACGCCCGGCGCCCGCTTCCCGGCGCCCTCGATCTGAGTACGCCGAGAGACGAATATGTAGGTAAAGGTGTGTACGTGTGTGCATTTGTTGTAAGTTCCCCGACCCGTGAACCTGTTGACCTCCATCCATTCATGAGCGCTTCTGTTTTGAAGGTGAGATGCGAATGTGAACAGATGTGTGTTGTTATACATCTACAATGCACTGCATTCTACTGGTCGTATATAGTCACCCATACTATCATGCAACCTGTGTAATAGGCACCAGCCACACGCCGACCCACGTGCGCTTGTATGTAGGGTAAGAGAGCAGATTTATCGGGAAGTTATGCAATACATGTATAGGGATGAAGAGGACAAATATCTCTCAGGTACGTATGTTTCCCCCATATACTACATTACGTTGATTGTTGTGTGATTTATCGGAAACGAAGAATCATAATAGGCCTATAATCACAACAGATAAGTGATTCGTTATGATCACATTGCGCATTTGGATAGGTTCTTGTAAACATGCTCAGTAGCCGAGGTTTAGTAAGTTTTGCAGTATACCTATACTGTAGTTGGTAGCTACATCGCCGAAAAGTTGTAAATCAGAATAGCCGGTAAAATCTTTTCCTTAATTTGGAATTAATAGACCTGGATCAAACGCTGTTGGGAGGTAGATTTATAGAACATTTGTTGCGGCACAAATTGTCGCCGCGTCACAAATTGTCGCCGGCGACAATTTGTGACGATTTGTGAAAAACATGACGGCACAAATTGTCGCCAGCCGTGATCAAATCACATTTAATTGTTTGTGGGTATGTGGGTGTATGTAAGTATGTGTTTGTGTGTTTGTAGGTATATGTGTCTGTGTGTGTCTATATATTTGTCTGTGTACGTATGCGTGTGTCTTTATGTGTCTGTGCGTCTGATATGTGTCTGTGTGTCTATGTCTCTGTGTGTTTATGTGTCTGTGTGTTTGTCAGTGTATGTCTGTGTGTATCTGTGTCTGTGTGTCTGTTGTGTGTGTCTATTTGTGTCTGTATGTTTGTCAGTGTGTGTTTATCTATGTGTCTGTATGTGTCTTTGTCTCTTGTGTCTGTATGTTTGTCTGTGTGTGTCTGTGTGTTTGTGCGTGTCTGTCTGTGTGCGTGTATGTGTATGTGTGTCAGTCTGTATGTATGTTTCTGTTTTGGTGTGTTTAAGTGTGTGTCTGTTTGTGTGTCTGTGTCTGTCTATGTCTCTGTGTTTATTTGTGTCTGTGTGTTTGTCAGTATGTGTATATCAATGTGTCTGTATGTGTCTTTGTCTCTATTTGTGTCTGTATGTTTGTCTGTGTGTGTCTGTGTGTTTGTATCTGTCTGTGTCTGTGTGTTTGTCAGTATGTGTATATCTATGTGTCTGTATGTGTCTTTGTCCCTATTTGTGTCTATATGTTTGTGTGTGTCTGTGTGTTTGTATGTTTCTGTTTGTGTGTCTGTCTGTCTGTTTGTGGGTATGTGTATGTCTGTGTGTCTATGTGTCCGTATGTGTTTGTGTGTTTATTTGTGTGTGAGTCTGTGTACCTGTCTGTGTGTCTGTATGTGTATGTTTGTGTGTCTGCGTGTTTGTGTGTCTAATTGTGTGTCTGTTTGTGATTGTGTGTCTGTGTGTGTATGCATCTGTGTGTCTGTATGTGTTTGTCAGTGTATGTCTGTGTGTGTATCTGTGTCTGTATGTGTCTGTTGGGTGTCTATTTGTGTCTATGTTTGTCAGTGTGTGTCTGTGTGCGTGTATGTGTGTTTGTCTATGTGCATCTGACTGTTTGTAAGTTTCTGTTTGTGTGTCTGTTTGTGTGTATGTGTGTTTGTCTGTCTGTTTGTGTGTATGTGTGTGTCTGTGTGTCTAAGTGTCTGTATGTGTCTGTGTGTTTATTTTTGTGTGTGCATGTACGTATCTGTCTGTGTGTCTGTGTTTGTTTGTATGTGTATGTTTGTGTGTCTGTGTGTTTATCTGTGTGTGAGTCATCGTATCTTTCTGTGTATCTGTGTGGTTTATTTTTATGTGTATGTTTGTGTGTCTGCGTGTTTGTGTGTCTAATTGTGTGTCTGTTTGTGATTGTGTGTCTGTGTGTCTATGTATCTGTGTGTGCTTGTGGGTGTACGGTATGTGTCTGTGTGTCTCTGTGTGTCTACATGTATGTCTTTATATGTTTGTATTTATGTGTGAATCTGTTTGTCTGTATGTATGTGTGTTTGTGTGTGTGTCTGTATGTTTGTGTGCTTGTTTATGTCTGTTTGTGTCTGTTCGTGTGTCTGTATGTCTCTGTTTGTGCGTCTGTATGGATCCGTTCTGTTTGTGTGTGTCTGTGTGTCTGTATGTGTCTATGTGTGTGTCTCTTTGTGTGTATGTGTGTGTGTCTTTGTATGTGTGCATGTGTCTTTTTGTGCGTCTGTGTGTTTGTGTATGTTTGTGTCGGTATGTGTATGTTTTTATGCGTATGTCTTTGAGTTTGTGTGTATGCCATGCCTGACTCTCACAACCACATACAGGCTAACACAGACACTTACAGACATACAAATGCACACCATACATTTGTACATCCTCTTTCCGATACCACACCAACTACCAACTCACACACACATACACAAAAACAGATACACACAGCCATACACACATACAAGCACACACAGACATACAACGATGCAGATACACAGAGATGCACACATACAAAGACAAACATACAGACACATACAGAGACACAAACACAGATTCATATACACAGACACACAGACAAACAAATATACACTTACAGGCACACAGGTACATACATGTAAATAGATGCATACATACACACACACACAGACACACACAGAGATACACAAACCCCGTATATGCATAAATGCATACCCACACCCACACACTACGAACAAAAGACACATACACACACACACACACACACACACACACGTAGACACAAAACAGACACCCAGGCAAACAAAAAGACACATACAGACACAAAGAGACACATAATCAGACACAGAGACAAACACGCAGACAGACAAACAGACGCATACACATATACAGACACACAGACACATACAGACTAGACACATACAGATGCACAAACACACACAGAGACACAAACAGACACATTCATACACACAGACACACAGACAAACACACAGGCATACAAACATGCACATACAGACACACAGGCATATACAAAGACGCATACATACACACACACACACACACACATACCCACACAGACACACAGACACACAATCAGACACACATACAAACACGCAGACCCACAGACATGCACATACAGACAGACACACACACACACACGAAAACACAGACACACAGACTGACACACAAACACACAGACACATACAGACACATAAATAAAACAGGTACATACAGACACACAAACAGACACTTACAGACAAAGATAAACATACAGACACACAAACACATAGACCAACTCACAGACACACACAAACACACAGACATACAAACAGACACCCAGACACTTATAAACAAACAAAAACATACAGCCATGCAAACACATAGACACACAGACACACACAAACACAAAGACATACAAACAGATACACAGACACATACAAACACACAACACACAGACATACAAGCAGACAACAGACACATACAGACTAAACACATATAGACACATAGACACACACAGACACATCCAGACACACGAACAGGCCCATTCAGACACACACAAACACACATACATACAGACAGACACACAAACACATACATACAAACACACAACACACAGACACACAAGCAGACAACATATAAGTAGACACATACAGACACATACACACAGACACATACAAATGCAAAGACACATACGAACACACGAACAGACACATTCAGACACAGACAAACACATAGACGAACACACAGACACACACACAAACAGAGACACAAATAGACACATTCATACACACAGACACACAAACACACAGACATACAAACATACACATACCGACACACAGGCACATATATAGACGCATACACACACACACACGCACACACATACCCACACAGACACACAGACACATACAGACACACAAACAGAACAGATACATACAGACACACAAACAGATACAGAGAAAGATAAACATACAGACACCAGATACACACAGACATATACAGACACAGACACATACAGACAGACACACAAACAGACACATACACACGTAGACACACAGACACAAGCAGACACACAATTAAACACACAAGCAAACACTGACATTAATACACAGATACCCACACAAACAGACATACAAACAGACAAACACATATTTAGTGAGTGGCGACAATTTGTGACGGTGGCGACAATCTGTGCCGCTAGGTTTTTTTCATGGCACAAATTGTCGCCAGTGAGGCAAAAAATGAGGATCAGCAAGAGCGTCACAAATTGTCGCCGGCGACAATCTGTGCCAATTTGTTCAAAACCTGACGGCACAAATTGTTGCCGCGTCACAGATTGTCGCCGGCGACAATTTGTGACGCAGCGACAATTTGTGCCGCTACAACGTTTGATATTTCATTAGAATACTAGAGTGTGAGAATCACAAGCTACCACTATTGTGAGTGCTCTAGCTAACCTGGATTTGAGACAGCAGCGTTAGTAGCAATTTCAGTTTTTTTATAATGAAAAGGATATCTTAATTTGTAGCTTGAACAAATTATATAATACTTATGTTGGGGTAGAAAATATGAATTAAATCAGTAACGAGATGCATGGATGGTCCCCGCTGCGGTCGTGACCATCAATTATTGGTAGAGAAATGGCAAGGAGGTGGGAATAGGCATACAATCGCCTGCTCAACAGCCCTAATTGCTCGAAAAAGGTATATGCATTCCATGTGAATGTAATGTATATTGAAATTGATATCTGTTGGCTGCGTTAGCATGAAATCCGCAACGACTTTTGCAGAATTGGCCGGAACAGTCTTCTGGATATCTCAAAATAAGAGCGCTGTTAGTAGGTTTTTTGTGAGCGTGAATCAATGCTGCACTACAGGTATATACTGCCTTAAATGAACAATGGCCGATGAAAACACCAAGTTCCAAATCAATCAAATTATTACTTTCAATAGGGAAATGAGGCACTCGATTTATGAATTGCCATTTTCCGAAAGAAGCCTGTGTACACATGCCCTTACAAGACTTTCAAGAACCCTGTACGAGAAATTGTTCCACAAACAATGTCTGAGAGGTTGTTCCAGACATTAGAATGTGTGTAGATGAAGCTTCTATCCATCTGATAAGTTTTGCAGCAGGAATTGTGACCAGCGTGACTCGAGAGCAAAAGTGCTGGCCTTGGTCACACGAGCCATTCTAGAGCGGGAATGGGGGGGGGGGGTTCATTTCAGTCTTTGGACACGGTTTGGCCATGCATTTTGTTAAAGAACACACAACACACACACACACACAACACACAACACACACACACACACACCACACACACACACACACACACACACACAAGCGTTAACTACCATGATTGTTCTCGTCGTCTTAGATTGTTCGACTTAAGTGTTAATGTCAGAAATGGACTTGAAAAAATGAATAAACTGGGTGTTCATTTCTTTCGACTTTTGTGTTTTGGGATAATCTTGCTGCGCTATTTTATATTAATTTTGTGCAACATTAATAAATTGAATTTTAAAAAAGTATTAAGGATAGAATGATACCCTCGTCCTCCTTGATATGATTAATATACTGGTTTGATATGATCGTATGCAAGTCTAAAATCACCAGGGGCCTGTTGCATAAAACTTTAACCAGAGTTTTTTTTCTGGTAAAATGACAATTTTAGTACAGTTTTCCTCTGGTAAAAGTTTTATACAACAGGCCCGAGGTGTATCAATACTGGTTTGATGTTTGTTTGAATTTTTTTTTCATTTCCTGATTTCGTCTCATTTTATTTCAGGGTGAAACAAAACAGGAAAAAATATGACACAGATTGTTTTGATCACCGGGTGTTCGTCTGGTATCGGACTTGCTACAGCTGTACTATTTGCCAATGATCCAGAAAGACGATTTACTGTTTATGCTACAATATTAAAACCACTAAATGAAGAAAAGGACTTCAAGAATGCAGCTGGTGCTGCCCTTAACGACACACTGTTTCCAGTGCAGGTTGACGTGACGAAGGAAGATATGATTGCCAAGGCTGTGGCGATGATAATGGAGAAAAACTCTCGAATTGATATTGTTGGTAAGACAATTTTGATGTGTAAGAATAAGTTGCTTCACTTATCGATATTTTGGCACAATTAGCAGAGTTGGTGGTAGCGGGGGGGGGGGGGAGGGCGAGAATTCCAGCTATTTGCGATTTTCGTAAATAACGGGGGGGGGGGCTTGTTTACAGTACCTGTCGGGTATAAGCGAAGGATTATGCTGGATACAGCCCCGCCTACACCCACAGTGGAAAGGTTCTAGCAATGCCCCTGGGCGTACAAACACTCATTGACTACAACTGCACACGGCTATAAAGAAACCGAAATTTATTACTAATACATAACTTCATGTACATAATGCTCTCTTTGAAGTTTTCAATGTGAATAAATCAAACTTGCTTTGAGAGGTAAGTGTCGTCTCGAAAAGTAACCAAGTAACCTTTTTATTTTGCTCGATATTTTCAGTAAATAATGCAGGTGTCACTTTATTGAAAGTTCCCGAAACGGTGCCTGATTCCATGCTGAAACAACTCTACGACGTGAATATGTTTGGAATGTTCCGTGTGACCCGGGAAGTACTTCCTATCATGAAACGACAGAGGTCAGGAAGAATCATCAATATAAGCAGCGTCAATGCCATTTCACGTAAAGTCCTCTGTTTTCGAAATTTGTTTTGTAAATACCTCATGCCATTAATTAGGAATATTTTGTTGATACTTAAGTTCTGGTTCTCCTATATCCAAAATTTTCAAGACAAGTGTTTATTTCACAACAACGCAGTATGTGAAGCAATTTTTGGATTTCATGAGATGATTTAAGTAAAAACTAAAATACATTTGAGAGCAATAACAATTATATATATATATTTTTAAAATTCCACAAAAATCATGAAAAAAGTATTGAATTAAAGCATGGAGGGTCCATGATTAAAGTAATTAAAAAGAACACACAAAAAAATTATAAATTTTGATCCGATGCCACTTATCATTAAATTAACATCAGAATTGTCTGTTACAAGTTTAATAACGCACGGAACAACCACGTGACTCAACAACAACTGTGAATACCGCCATTTATAAACACAGGTTTTAGCGTCGAGTCGGACTCTACAAAATGCCCCGCATTCCTGAAATACTTAGATTATAATGGTTTCACCTGGGGTGAGCAAATATTAATCCCAGATGTACCGTTCACAGAAAACTGGCAACTTTTAAAATGTCTTTAAAATATTCCATATTATTATGAGCATGAGTGTAAATTCGATTCTTCGATAATTTGTATCGACCGACATTATTTGGGTCAGGGAAGGGTTGAAAGGGTTGGGGCTAGGATGAGTCATAAGTGTCTACAGTAAGCGTTATATGAAGTACTCTGTAAAATTACCTGGTTATTTTGAACGATATCGGCTAGTCACTTTCAATATAAAAAAGAAATGTTAACGTCGATTCTGCAATTATTTGCTTTTAGCGGGCTCACATTATTTTGCTCACAAAAGAGTTAGAAATAAGTGTCTACAATAATGTTTGGGACAAGTATAAAATGCCTATAGTCATTTTTTTTAACGAGATCGTGTAATCACTTTCTCTTAATCGAATATCTTGTCTTTATGACTTGAATCCTTTTCATTTTCACACGGATATTTTATCAGGAGGTAAACTTACGACGAGTTTCTGGATCAATACATGCCCAGGTGATCAGAGTAACTTGTGGCCTTGTCCGTCGGAAACTGCGCTATTCTGATCAAGCAGTTAGATTAAGAAATTAGTCAAAATGTTATCTGCTTGGCTCAACAACGTTCAAGATAAAATGAATAAAATTTCAGTCAAAGTATCTAAACACTACACAAAAAGTAAGTTCCCCCTTATTCAAAGTACCATAACTTTTTAACGAAGCAAATTTGAGCATAACAATTAAGCAGGGATGTTCTTACACTCATTGACTAAATTCGGTGTGAAAATGCGACTGATCCGTCAAGTCATGCATGAGTGAGCATGCATTAAAGGCAAAATGTCACTTTTCAAAAGTCACAGGAGTCGTCTCTTATGCCAAAATAATGGTAAATAATGGCATTTTTTGCTTTATTTATAAAGTGTGTTCACTCAACCATGACATGGTTACAACCTGTCATGTTCGTAGAACATGTAAAGATACATGTTAATGAAAAATATCGGATTTCATTTTTTTCAATGAACTTAATGGATTTTACAATTTCAAAATTCAGGAAGGACTGAAATTTTCAAATTGAGCTCACCTTGGCGTAAAATATGCAAAGAGTGTCAGGGTAGGTGTAAGG
The DNA here is from genome assembly GCA_001188425.1 of Eucidaris tribuloides. Lineage (NCBI taxonomy): Eukaryota > Metazoa > Echinodermata > Echinoidea > Cidaroida > Cidaridae > Eucidaris > Eucidaris tribuloides. The sequence continues at coordinate 16,494 of JZLH01S0299690.1, read as the reverse complement.
GGGTCAAACGATAGATGATTAACATAAATAGCGCTAAATCATTCACCAGAAACAAAATTTGTCAAAATCCTGCATGCAGAATATCCCCCATAAATGACGGCCTTGTGACTTTGAAAAATGATTTTTACCTTTAATATATTGCTCACTCCATGCATTGACTTGACGGATCGATCACATTTTCACACAGAAGTTAGGCAATGAGTCCAGAAACACTCCTTCAAACTTATTATGCTCGAAATTATTTCGTTAAAAAGATACGGTATATTGGATAAGAGGGAACTTACTTTTTGTGTAGTGTTTAGAAATGGAATTCCAGTCAAAGTGACTATCAATTTTCACAAAGTCACAACCCGATTAAGAAAAGAGTTGATTGAATTTCGTCAAAAATGAATAGGCATGCTTATAATTGTGTAGCGGGTTAATTGTCAGAAAATAGTCAAATTAAAACCTGAATAACTTATTCACATTGTTGGTGTGTGTGTGCTTTTTTTTCTGGTACGCAGCTTTACCATACATCGGTGTGTATGCATCCACTAAGTTCGCAATCGAAGGTTTCAGCGAGGAAATAGCAGTAATTGGTCGTTTTTTCAACATTTGGTGAGTTATTTTTTAATCATTCGATTTGATTGATTGTTTTACAATTTAAAATCACATGGACCTAGTCACCCTACTAATAATAACTCCTTGCTTAAACAAATCTTATGCCTCTTCGCCTTATTTTCAAACCATTCGACACTCTGTAATTGCATTACTGTCAGGATTTAGATTAAAAAACGCCGGTAATTTGTAGTGACAAAGAATTCTAATGTAGTCATGTAGTATACTTCCTTAGAGAAGTGTCAAATCGTAGTGTTTGGCGAAATTGCGGTGTATAGTTTCATAGAAGCATTAGCAGTGAAAGAAGAAGTATCAAGGAGGTGACCACCTGAAGCCTGTAAGGCATTCCACAAATTTCCTAATTCCTCCCCTTTACTTCCAGGTAAAAACTCCTTGCTATGCTACAGCGGTAGTATAATAAAACCCAACCCTATACTTGTCAAGGGGAAAAGATCAGACTTCCCCCTCCTGGCCTCCCGCGGCCATCTACCTTTCAAAAGTGTAAAAATTTAGAGAAGAGGGAAAAGAGGAAATGAAGAATACATCCTCAAAATATTCCCGTTTTGTAAAGTGAAACATGAAAGAATGTAATTTCAATGAGAAGAACAATACACCTTTCTTTTTTTCATTGCATATACTGTAGTTCGGATTTTTTTATTCGCAATTTCTGTTTCTTAGCCCTTCGTATACGCTCTTTCTGGAATTGACACAGTCATGTTCATCTTTTTCACTTAAACGTATACAATATTATATGGGTTGCTTTCTTCTTTATCTGCTGCTGCTGCGTTTTTCTTTGATTTTCTTCCTCTTCATCCTTTTCTTTCTCCTTTTCTCTTTTGTTTCCTTCTTCTTTTTTTCACCCTTTTCTGCTTAGCTTTTGTTGCGGCACAAATTGTCGAAGGCGACAATTTGTGACAATTTGTGAAAAACCTGACGGCACAAATTGTCGCCGGCGACAATTTGTACCTTGAGTTGACGGCACAAATTGTCGCCAGCCATAATCAAAGCATGTTGCGGCATAAATGTGTGTGTGTGTGTGTGTGTGTGTGTGTGTGTGTGTGTGTGTGTGTGTGTGTGTGTGTGTGTGTGTGTGTGTGTGTGTGTGTGTGTGTGTGTGTGTGTGTGTGTGTGTGTGTGTGTGTGTGTGTGTGTGTGTGTGTGTGTGTGTGTGTGTGTGTTTAGGTGTGCTGGTGTGTGTTAGCATGTGTCTGGTTGTGTATCTGTTTGTTTGTCTGATTGTGTGTTTGTGTTCATGTGTTTGTGTGTCTCTGTATGTTTATGCTTGTGTCTGTGTCTGTTTGTGTGTTTGTATGTGTCTGTGTTTGTCTGTGTGTCTCTGTATGTGTATGTTTGTGTCTGTAGGTGTCTATTTGTGGGTTTGTATGTGTCTGTGTGAGTCTGATTGTGTCTGTTCGTGTGTATGATTGTGTGTCTGTACATCTGTATGTGTCTATGTGTCAATGTGTCTGGATGTGTCTAGTCTGTATGTGTCAGTTGCCTGTGTATCTGTCTGTTGCCTGTTTGTTTGTCTGTATGTGTCTGTGTGTCTGTTTGTACGTCTGTGTGTTTGTGTATGTCTGTGTGTATTTGTGTGTGTCTCTATGTTTCTGTGTGTCTGTGTCTATGTGTGTCTGTTTGTGTGTATGTGCGTTTGTATGTGTGTGTCTGTGCGTCTATGTGTCTGTTTGTGTGTCTGTTTGTGCATCTGTATGTGTCTATGTGTCAATGTGTCTAGATTTGTCTAGTCTGTATGTGTTTGTTGTCTGTGTGTCTCTGTGTTGCATGTTTGTTTGTATATGTCTGTGTGTCTGTGTGTCTCTATGTCTGTGTGTTTGTGTGTGTCTGTATATTTCTGTTTGTCTGTAAGTGTCTGTGTGTGTCTGTTAATATCTGTTCCGTTTATGTGTCTATTTGTGTGTTTGTCTGTGTGTCTGTGTGTCTGTGTGTATGTATCTGTGTGTCTGTATGTGTTTGTGTGTCTGTACGGTATGTGTCTGTGTGTCTCTGTGTGTCTACATGTGTGTCTGTATATGTTTGTGTTTGTGTGTGAGTCTGCTTGTATGTATGTGCGTTTCTCTGTGTGTGTCTGTGTGTTTATATATGTGCTTGTTAGCCTTTTGACAAGGCCCTCTCACTGTATTACGGGCGAGCGAAGCGAGCCCAGCCGAGCGCGCAGCGCGAGGGCCTTTTGAGATCTGATTCCAATTCTTATGTTGGACCTTTGAATTACCGAATTTTGCTACCCTATTTCGGGTAGCAAAAATCAACCAATCAGCATGTCTGTCTACTTGATCCTACGTAATATGCAATCATACTACAGCTGTTGCTGTAACACGAAACGATCTGGAAGCGTAATTCACTATTTCATTAGGCGAAATGATTCACAAACGCAGATTTTTGCACGCCAAATTGGACCTTACGAAAAAAATTTAAAGAAGAATGCTTTAAATACTCTGTTCAAACAATGAACGTGTACTAATTTGGTGTTTGATGGCATATGTATTGTAGTAACCAACACTGAGGAAATTTCTTTCAACCGACCGAATAGTTGACAAGGCCAAGAGAGGGGATCGAAGCGCGCAATTTCATTGGTTGATTCGAACAGAGATCGGTCGTTCCTGTGGTCATGAATAATAATTACTTTTCGGATGCCAAGCAGATCTCAAAAGGCCCTCGCGCTGCCGCGCTCGGCTGGCTCACTTCGCTTGCCCATTAACAGCGAGAGGGCCATGTCAAAAGGCTATGTGCTTGTGTGTGTCTGTATGTGTCTGTTCGTGTGTCTGTATGTGTATGTGTGTCTGTATGTATCTGTTCTGTTTGTGTGTATATGTGTTTGTATTTGTATTTGTGTCTGTGTGTCTGTGTCTGTTTGTGTGTCTATATTTGTCTGTGTGTCTCTGTGTGTCTGTATGCGTGCATGTCTCTGTTTGTTTGTCTGTGTGAGTCTGTGCATCTCTGTGTGTGTCTATTTGTGTAGTTTAATGTTTCTTTTGTGTGTTTAATTGCGTATGTCTGTGTCTCTAGTGTCTGTTTTTATGTGTATGTCTTTGTGTTTGTGTGTCTGTGTGTCTGCTTGACACTCACAACCACACACAAGCTTACACAGACACATCCAAATACACCATATACTTGTACATCCTCTTTCCGACACCACATCAACTATCAACTCAAACACACATACACAAAAACAGACACACACAGCCATACTCACACATACAAGCACACACAGACATACAGACACGCAGATACACAGAGACGCACACATACACACACATGTGCAAAGACAAACACACAGACACATACCGAGACACAAACAGACACATTCATACACACAGACAAACACATGTAGACACAAAAACAGACACACAGGCACACAAACATAGACACACAGACAGACACACAGACAGACACAGACACACAGACACATACAGTCACGCAGACACACAGACACAAACAGACATAATTAGACACAGACAAACACACAGACACACAAAGAGATACATAGACACACTGACACACATACAAACACATATACACACAAACACAACAGATACCTACAGACACACGCAGACACATACAAACATAAACAGACACACAAATATATAGACAAACACACAGACACACAAGCACACAGAAATAAAAACAGACACACATACATATACAGACAAACACACAACACACAACACACAAACAGACAACAGACACATACATACACATCGACACAAACAGACACATACCGACGCACAGACACATTAAGATACACGGACAGACACATTCTGACACACACAGACACACAAACACACAACAGACACATACAGAGACACAAATAGACACATTCATACACACAGACACAAAGACAGACAAACACACAGACATGCAAACATACACACACAGACACACAGACACATACATAGACGCATACATACACACACACACAGACACAGAGATACACAAACCCCGTACAGACATAAACGCATATACCCATACCCAAACACTACCAACACAAAGACAAATAGAAACACACAGACATACACATAGACACACAAATGATGCATACAGACGCACATAGACACACAATCAGATAAAGAGACAAACACGCAGAAACACAGACAAACATGCAAACACAAACATACACATACAGACAGACACACATACACACAGACACAAAGACACAAACAGACACACACTAAGATCCACAGACAAACATGCAAACATAAACATACACCTACAGACAGATAGAGAGACACACATGGACACACAGACACATACAGATACACACAGACACACAGACTCACACACAGACAAGCACACAGACACATACGGACACACAAACAGACACAGACACATATATATACGCACAAACAGAACAGATAAATACAGACACACAAACAGACACACACAGACACATACAAACAAACATACAGGCACATACATACGAGACACATACAGACACATAGACACATACAGACTAGACACATACAGACATATAGACACCCACAGACACATACAAACGTACAGACACATACAGACACACGAACAGACACGTTCAGACACAGACAAACACACAGACGAACATACAGACACACAGACAAAACACGGAGACACATACACACATACAGACACACAGAGACACACAGATATATATACAGACACACAGACACATACAGACACACAAACAGACACACACGTAGACACACAGACACAAGCAGACACACAATTGGGCACACAAGCAAACACATACACTGACACAAAGATACACACACATATTTAGTGAGTGGCGACAATTTGTGACGGTGGCGACAATCTGTGCCGCTATGTTTTTTTTTTTCATGGCACAAATTGTCGCCAGTGAAGCAAAAAATTGGGATCATAGACTGGTTCCATTTCCCGAAAATATGACGTCTAGGAGCATTTTGGGGTAAAAGTTGGGAACCAGACTTTTTAAGATAATTCGAGGGTGCTGAATCTGATAAAGCCGGTTCCCAAGCGAAATTTTGAGTTTTTGGCCATCTAATTTGCATAACAATGTAATCACCAAATTTTCTATTTTTGGACCCTTACTCGTCCGTTTCCTCTATATTAATGTACCAAGATTCACCAAAATGAAATAAAGACATTTAGTTTGTTGACTAGGAAATATGATGAAGACGTTTTTAACCTGATTTTGGTAAACATGTGTGTTAATATGCAGATTATATGCAAATTGCCACATTAATTACAAAAAAATAAATTGCATCAATCATATATGTAATCAATCAGGCAAACCCGATAAATGACATGCTTTTCCCTGTGTGTTGGGAAACTTGGGAGTCAGATAATTTCAGATAAAAATATTTTTTTTAGAAAAAAATCTGGCAAAAAGTGTTCATAATTTGGACTTTAACTACCTAATTAACATAAATACAATGAGTGCCGATTTGAAAGTTTGCCACTCATTTAAACAATTTGACTGCAAATAATGGAACAGTTATAGGTTATTTCACAATTAATTGCTCATCTTTATTTAGTTCATCTGATAGACTACATTTTCGTGAGTAGGATGACACCAATATCATCTATTTTGTTTGGGTACTTTCCATTTTAACGCCGTTTTGTGAACCAATGTAAATTTGGTATTCGCGCGCCAGTTTACGCGTAATTTCTATGGGACGCCATCAGGACGCCTCATTACCGCTTCCGCTAGAAAAGCTGAAATGCACTGCTTTGCAAAAATGTTTCTAAAATGAAAAGTACTGAATAAAAATTGATGACCTAAGTATTGTATTGCTCAGAAAAACGGGGAATATAGTGAGATAATGTTCTTGACTGATGAAGGGAAAAATCATCCTTTTTGGTAAATTTAGTGTCCCCTTTTCTCGGCCACAGTGTATAGTCTATAGTATACCAATTAATTGGCCCTATCGAATGAAGTTCGCGAGGAAACTTTGAAACGGGCTTCGTACGCACGTGTGTGTGTGTGTGCGAGTGTATATGTGTCTGTGTTTGTATGTCCACGTGAGTAAGTGTGTGTGTGTGTGTGTGTGTGTGCGTGCGTGCGTGTGTGTGTGTGTGTGTGTGTGTGTGTGTGTGTGTGTGTGTGTGTGATTTTGATTGGTCAGACTGATGAAGCTAGAAAGGGCTTACGAACCTCTGGCCTACATACAATTGTGAAAATCATTAATTACGCTAATTTATGCAAATTTGTTAAAAACAATTGAAAAATGCTATTTTCCTTTATTTCTTGGCGGATTTTTATTCCGTTTCTTTAATCTAATAAATCCAATAATGCTTGGTAAGGCCTTCTAGTGTTTACACAGAATTTTGAACTCAAATAATTATGGTAGCATTTATTCAAGATCAATTATAAAGTCACTAAAAAAAGCCACTTTCCCTTTATTTCTTGATGGATTTTGATTTTCGTTGTTTTTATCTGATAGGGTTTTATGGGGATCTTTTACGGCCAAATTTGAAATCAATTATACTATTTTTTGCAGGTTATTTAACAATGACAAATTACAAAAAGAGGATTCCTTTCCTTTATTACTTTGCGGACTTTGATTCTGCTTATATTACCTGATTGGTCGGGGTACTGGAAACTTTCGAAACCTGACAGAAACTTTATGTTTTATGCTAGACCTTTCAGGCATTAATTTACTGATTTGCATGTTAGTATTTCTATGCAGACTATCGTTGAAATATCATGGAAGTAATAATTGTAAAAAGACAATTTTAAAAATGCAAATTTGCTATAAAGGACAAAGAATTTAGTAATATTATCTGTCTTTTTACCATCTACTTTGACCATCTAATTTACATAATTTTCATAAACCAACCGCAAGCATTCTCAGTCATGTTAACAATTTTTCACGAATATCTCCACATAATAACGATAGAAACATGATATCCAAATTAAGCACATTACGAGGATCAAATGAAGGAGTTAGGACAGTTCTGACATAACTTTTACATAAGTCCTACAAATGATATTTCGGCAACCTAATTATGCTAATTTTCATGATTTGCATAAACCAAACACAAACAAACATAATTCGGAAATTATGTCCTGTTTGAATACTTTTCTAGAATATCGTGTATGTCGCAAACAAACATTATAAGGTATCCAAGTTATCACGAATCAGAAAATACAGCTGATGTGTATTTATGTATGGTGAAATAAGTGTTAATAATACGGGTACTCAAACAAATGCAAATTAGTGGATATCTTACACTTACAGATAAGTAATGATGTAATCTGTCTCAAATTTACCAAGAAAACATGTAAGACGCCAAAGTATCATGATACAATGTAATTGTTTTGAGAGTCATGTTAAAAAGACATTTTTAAATTAACATACTGAGGAATGTGATATTTAATATATCTAATATAATAATTAGGAATTGACAATTATTTCTATACGATTAGGGTTTGGGAGTATTGTTTCGAAAGTAAATATCTTTGACAACATAGGAAAAAGCTTCATACACTGTATGTCATTATTTACATTTTTATACCAATTAAGTATTACATTCATAGAATAATGGGAGTTACATCTAGTCAACCGTATTTCTATTATTTAATTCAGTGTTGTGGTCTCGGTCACGAGACCGAGACTTTTTTTTCGAACAAGGTGATAGCCATAATGTGTCTCGCCCAGTTTCGCTACAAAAGGTCGTTGACCCCTGTTGGTGACCTTTTACCTTCTGGTGACCCCTTCAGCTCCCTATGAGACATCTACCACCCAAGTTTGGTCACAATTGGGCAAATAGGGGCAAAGTTATGCGCCATAATTGAAACTTGCCGAAAAAACTTAACATTGGGCTGAAAAGAGTCATTGACCCCTGTTGGTGATCTTTGACCTTTTGATGACCTTCAGCTTCCTATGAGACATCTACCACCCAGGTTTGGTCCCAATTGGGCAAATGGGGGCAAAGTTATGCGCCATAATTGAAACTTACCGAAAAACTTAACATTGGGCTCAAAAAGAACGATGACCCCTGCCGGTGACCTTTGACCTTGTGGTGATCTTCACATACTTCTAAATTTGAAAGTCTGTATGATTAATCTTCCATAGAAGTTTGATTGAAATTGGGACATTTAGCACAGAGTTATTCAAGGTTTTGTAAGCTTAACGGACGGACGGACAGACGCCAAAGTGATCCCTTAGTCTCCCTCCACCTCGGTGGGCTCGACAAAAATGGATCGACACTCCAAACATATTAATTTTGCACCAATGATTTTTGAGAAAAGGAAGCAAAATACACAAACTAGTTTGCTAGTAACTATTTGCTGTAGTGCAGCTTGTAAACTATTAAACTTTTCTTTCACATAACATAGACTTTCATACAAAGAAAACTAGTCTACATATCTCTAGACATCCTGAACTTTATCAGATCGAATAGGATCTAGAATTGTGATATTCGCGTTTCAAACTTAAGTTTAAGCTAGTGAACTTAACACCTTAAAAAACTTTAACACCCATGCAATGGGCCTAGAAATTAATTTCAAGTTAAAGTTAAAAGTTAAAAGCCCTAGTTGTAAACTATCCTGTATGACATAATAGATTATTGACTTAAATTTGATGTCCGGAACGTTACGAAATATGTGGTTTAAGTGCAATTTCCTCTCTGAGCATACTAACATTTATGAAATGTATTGTTTTTCTGCAATGGTGTTTTTATTGACACGCATATACTTATAATTTGTGAAATAAGACCATCAAAAATGTCTGCACCTTGTTTTCTCACCTTAAGAATTATAAGCACAGACATTTATTTAATTGATTGCATCGATAAAGGGACATAACAGATACTTGCTAGTCCGAAATTTATTTATAAGATATTTATTTTTCATTCATGAATTAATTAATTACAGCATTTATTTGTTTATTTCGGATTTCAATATGCAGGACAACCCTTCAGGTCATGAAGAACTGGTCTCCCAAGGGGCCCTGCAGACAATACAATTAACACATAACAATTATGCAATAATTTGAATCATTATGGATTAGGAATATAAACATGTATCAAATATTAAAATAATACACATAAAACATATAGTCCAAATGTACGCTAAGTAACAATTTTGTCAAATGTAAACGATGGAAACTAAAATAAATAAGTAGAATTTACAAAAACTTGGTAGTATGCAAATAATATGGACAGTGTTTTTTTTTTTAGAAATGTACTTGTTACTGCAGCTAACCACATAAGAATTTACAAAAACTTGGTAATATGCAAATAATATGGACATCAATTTCATTTTCTGATTGATAAAATGAGGACACTGTATTTTTTCTTGCCACATTATACTTTGTTCTGGAAATCAGAAAACGGCTAAAAAGAGGCTAGCCTAGATATACATCCGTTTAGTTTATGCAAATTATGTAAAATAGGTTGCAGAATATCATTCATTTTAATTATGTAAAAATAAAGGCAGAAGTGGTATAATTCCCTTCACCTGATCTTCAAAATATTCGAATTGAAACTTGGTTGGTTATCATGTTTTCATCGTTGAAGTTACAGATATTTGTAACAAACCATTAAAGTGCTTCATTATACATGCGTTCAGTTTATGCAAATAATGTAAGTTTCATTTATGAGAATTGTGTACCACAATTTATGAGAGAAATATTATTATTCCGTGTTAACGTAAAAACACGGGTTATCCATGACCATACTACGGTACCTACAGATTTAAATAGAACATAAATTATTTTGTCCTCAATAACAACATAGCTAATTTGCATACTCTAAATTATTTTTCTTTTACACATATCACTTCCAAAATGTTTTCATAATAGTCTGTCAAATCAAATCAAACTTCATTGCGAGAGTGTAGAAATAAATTGATTGATATTTTTGCTTGACTATTATACACAGAGTACTTGCAGTCAAATTGTTTTCGTAAATGATTGATATCGTGATACTTATGTAAATTAGTCCAATTCCGATTTATTAGTATTTGTGCAAGAATTCTACTTTAAAAAAATGTGTTTTTTATCATATCAGACCAGACTCCCAGAAGATAAGTAAACGCACGTACTTTATTAGTTTTACCTGAAAAATTACTTAGATAATAAATACGTGTGATTTTATGTCATAAATGCCCTAATTTATAGTTTACATATTTACACATTTGTTTACCACTTTTAACTGTTAAAATTATGCTTGTCTAATACTTTGATTCACAAACTAAATCTTTATGTGTCAGAGTGGTCAAGTTTGCTGGCAAGGGTATAAAACTACAGAGAAAATAGCCAGTATAAGGGTCCAAAACTGACATTTGAGCAATTACATTGTTATGTAAATTAGATGGTAAAAATCAATATTTCATTCGGGAACCGAGTTAATCGGATTCAGCACCCTCGAATTATGTTTAAAAAATCTGGTTCCCAGCAAAATGCCACTAATAGCCTTAACAAAAGTGTCGACATTAGACGAATTGTCACAGAGATACATTTAAAAAAAAAACCACGAAGTCCGATCATTTAATGATATCACCAAAAACATTGTGCACGAGCACTCTTAAGTAACACTTCTTTTACACGGGATTTTTTTTTCAGAGCATTTATTTCATTTTAAGTAAGTATATATACGTTCTGTATGTGGGCAGCTGGTCCGCTAGTCCCCGTTGCAATCGGAACTGCTAATCACCGGGGTAATTTGGAAAATGGAACTACATTTCCTTGCCTAGCTTACAAAGACATTGGGCAGGTAGATTCTTAATACTGTCACAAATTTACATATTCATAAGTGTTTATTATGTTTTACATTAGAATTTCTAAATCTCACAATCTGACCTTAAAATATAGTTGAAGACATTTGTTAATTTATTTGTGTTTATCTTCTTACAGAGTAACTGTAGTAAAAAAAATGCTTCAGGAAAGGTCTAAGTGTGATATTGCGGTGGTTATTCTGTTTATGCAAATTACATGCAAATGGTCTAAATTTCACATTTGTATAGTGTTTACGCCAAATTACTTTTTAAATGTATTTGCTTTGTATTTATTCCACCCTCACAACATCAAGAAATATATTTAAGAGTCTTATTTGATGTGACAAAAAACTTACATATATGTGGGAAATTCATTTTTCATCGATGAAGTCACGTAACTTGCATATTCATGAATACTTTGGTTCGCTAAATATCTACAAAATGATATATTCATATTCTTTGATATTGAAGTTACACGTAGGGGGGTCTATTGACTTTTATTCGCTTATTTCACTTGCTTGTCATAAGGTGACTACAGAAATTATTTCCGACAAGTCAAAACGTGGAAATTTGGCAGCCATTTTGTAAACAAATTAGATGGTCAAAACCCCAATATTTCGTTTGAGAACCGGGTTTATTGAATTCAGCGTACTCGATTTATGTTAAAAAGTCTGGTTCCTAGCTTTTATCCCAAAATGCCATAGGCTCTTTTTCAGAAATAGCACCAGTCTATTACACCACGTCCATCTTGTCAGCTCAAGCGCGAAAAAAAATCGACAAATACTTTCTCGATCGTTGATTGGATACGCCAAATCACGTGGTTTGATTGCTTATGTAGCATGTTGGAATACTGATTTTTTGACGCTTATCATAATCGAACAGTTATACAAAACAAAAGAATGCCGATTATCTGATGTTACCACAAAAGCATTACACACGACCACTTTTAAATAACACTTCTTTTACACGAGTTTTTTTTCAGAACATTTACATGTAAGCATACGCTCTTTGGGGCAGTTGGTCAGCTAGTCCCAGTTGCAATCGAAACTGCTACATCCCCTTTGCCTAATAATTGGGCTACTCATTATTCCCGCTTTATTTGACCTTTATTACTTTCGTGCGCCAATTATTACTCTATTTCTTCTTTCATATTGATCTCAGCAATCACCGGGGACAAGTGGGAAAAGTGAACTACACGCGGCGTTATTATTTCCATGCCTATAGCTTACAAATACATTGGAAAGATAGATTCTTAATAACTATCACTAATTTGCATATTCATAAGTGTTGTTTATTTTACATTACAATTTCTAAATTTCATAATCCAACTTTAAAATATTGTTGTAGCCACTTGTTAATTCATTTGTGCTTATCTTATTACAGAGTAACTGCGGTAAAGCACGCTTCAGGAAACGTCCAAGTATGACACAGTGGTGGTTATTCTGTTTATGCAAATTACATGCAAATGGGCTAAATCACACATTTTCACAATGTTTACGCCGATTTTTTTTTTATATATTGCTTTGTATTTATTCCATCCTCACAATATCGATTAATGTACTTTAGGGTCTTATTTTATGTCAAAAAACTTATATTTATGCACGTAATTCATTTTTCATCGATGACGTCACGTAATTTGCATATTAATCAATACTTTGGTCCGCTAAATATTTAAAAAATGACATATACTTATTCTTTGATATTAAAATTATGTATATTGACTTTTATTTCTTTATTTCCTTTGCTTTTTACCAAGTGACTACAAAAATTTGTTCCGACATGTCCAAAAGTGGAAATTTGGCAGCCATTTTGTTTATGCAAATTAGATGGTCAAAAACCCCGAATTTCGCTTGGGAACCGGGTTTATTGAATTCAGCGTACTTGAATTATGTTAAAAAGTCTGGTTCCCAGCTTTTACCCCAAAATGCCGCTAGGACCCTTAAAATGGGCTCTTTTTCAGAAATGGCACCAGTCTATCAGCAAGAGCGTCACAAATTGTCGGCGCGTCACAGATTGTCGCCCATTTGTCGCCGGCGACAATTTGTGCCGCGTAACAGCTTTCCTCCTTTTTGTAATCTTCTGGTTTCCTGCCCAAAATTACACACAAAGAAAGAAACGTACCTTTATTGTAGGTCTTATACTTTACACTGAATGCATTATAATGGATTTACAACTACGTGTGTTGTTTTCCTTTGATAAGGGTGAGCCTCATAGAACCAGGTCCTGTCTCGACACGGATAGGGGAAAACATGCAAGCCCTGAATTTTGGAGGTCCGGAAGACATTCGAGATGATCCAAATATCCTGGAGCTTGACAAGAGACTGTCGTCTGCGTGGTTCGATAGTGACAGATGGCAAACCGCCCCCGTACAAAGTGCGGAAGATGTGGCCCAAGTTGTTCTGAAGGCGGCCACGGATGAGAAGCCGCACATGAGATATCAAACATCACAGGTACACTCATAACAACTGGATAGATAGATAGATAGATGGATAGATAGATAGATAGATAGATATTCAACAAACAATATGAATCAAGTCAACTGGAATTACGTTTGAATTATATTATTGTTTGTTGAAATTTTACCTGGATGAATTAGAACTTACACCAATTGATTGATAGATATTCTTGTTAGCTAAATTTAATACGTATTATATTTTGTGATAAATTTGAAGGAAACTTGCTGAAGGTAAAGTGGTAACTCCTATTGTCGTAATTATCCGAAATGAATGATAATTTGAATTATGACCTCGTAAACTTCTCTTGGTCTCACATTTTGTTCTTTCCGCACAGGAAGTCCAGAATGTTGCAAATCTACGATACAAGGACACTACTGGAGATTCGCTGATTGAATATCAAGTCGAGAGACTGAAACCGTATAAAGAGACGCCAGCCACAAAAGAATGATTTTGTTTTCAATTGCAGATAATGGGATAAAAGCTTGGTGCATAAAATAGTAGTCTCATTACATAAACGCCGATTCGCACTGTTCACAGGAATTTGGGGGATGAGCCGTGAGGAAATGATAAGAATTTAGAGCGCAGAGGTGTATTAACTATGATTAGTTGTGTTACAGAAAT
>JZLH01S0299678.1:16996-24496 GCA_001188425.1 Eucidaris tribuloides | reverse complement strand
ATCGTCAAATTTAAGGAAGGAGGGATGGGCATTATGATTTAATCGCCAGTGGCAGCATAAATTTCAAAACTTTTGTATTCTAGGGTGTTTTTGGTTAAACACTACTATGCAGCTCAGATAGCAGAGTTTTACAATTTTTTAGTTTGAAGCTAAAAAATGTTAGCCTACGTCTTTAAATTTGGATTTTCATGCATACAAAGGTGAAGGTAACTTTAATCAATTTTGCTATAGGCCTACGAGTATGTGTATCTTATCCTGTATATACGCTGGTATACCCACCGAAATTCCTTCTCACGCTCTAGAGTTATATGAACTAGGAGTCAATGACATACCCTCCCTACTCAAAAGTATTGCAACATACACTATAACGCATGCATTTTGAGTTGAAGAGGTCTTTCTGTAATGATGTCCTAATGAAGTTTATTATTGAAAAATAAATTATTTGAAAAGAAATCAATGAATATAATTTCACCTTCCATCTCCAAAGCGGAGAGATTATCAAATACAGGTGCACCCACGACAGAGGGGCAGGAACAACAACAACAAAAATAACATTTTTCGCATCCCTATAGGGGTGGGGTGTTAATTCACACTAGCATCGTAATTCGATTTCATATTTGCCGTCAAACGGTTTTTATGGTTTGGAAAGACTTCCAACAAACAAAAAATGTCAATATGTTCCTTTGAAGCTGTCTCAGAAAGAAGACACCACGCCGCGAAGAAGAAAGCGCCTCCTATCTTCATAAGACAGTGGTAAGGATAATACGCCCCATATTTTAGACAAGACCTCTTCACTTTATAATTTCTTATTCTTTCTGAATTCTAAAAGCGGCTTACTATTGCTAACATCTTAAAATTTACTTTGATGCGACTTTTCAGCAAATTGGATACAATAATGTGGAGAGAAGGCCATCATCTTGAATTAGTAGTCTTATTCTCCTATTTCACTGTCTTATGAAGATAAGAGGCGCTTTCCTCTTTGCGGCGCGTTGTCTTCTGTCTGAGACCGCATCAAAGGAACATATTGGCATTTTTTGTTAGTAGGAAGTCTTTCCAAACCATCAAAACCGTTTCAATTGAAATATGAAACTAATTACGATGTTAGAGTGAATAAACACCCCTCCCCTACAGGGAGGCGAAAAAATGTAATTTTCTTTATATTTCAGCCCCTCTGTCGTGGGTGGGTCTGCATTTGATAATCTCTCCGCCTTGGAGAAGAAAGGAGAAATTATATTCATTTATTTCTTTTCAAATAATTTGTTATTTTCCAATAATAAAGTTAATTTGGACATCATTACAGAAAGACCTCTTTAACTCAAAATGCGTTATAGTGTATGTTGCAATACTTTTGAGTAGGGAGGGTACATTTACATGTAGTCTTGCTATATAAGTTATATAAACTCCTCAAAAAAAGTTTGGAAATCTGAGTTTGATAGGTGATATCTCCCGTTTCGTAGTAATAATGAATGTAAGCTTGGTATTATCGGAAAGATTATTTAATTTTCTTTAAAATGATACCCTACTTGTTATGATTGTGCCCTCAGAGAAAGGGCAGTATCTTAAAATGTGATGTAAAGTGTAAATTGAAAAGCTGCAAAATGACCAAAGTTCGGTAAGTCATCCAATTTTTGTTGTTGATGAGTAAGTTTTCCAATGTCTCTTTGGTTGTTATGCACTTTTGTGTGAACATTGACATGGATTGAAAGAAACACTTGCACAAGTAAGCAAACAACAACAACAAAAAGTGAAACAACCAGATAAACAAACATGTATGAGCATTTCAAAATTGAACATAAGGCATTTAATCTCACAGACCTTTCACCACATTAACACAACAAAGTAATGAAAAAAGTGGGAGGGGCTTGATTTGCATGGATTTTCATGTTTATCTTCACATGGTTCTTTGATTTCATTAATTTTCATTGATTTTAATGACATGATCAGAGTTCAGTATCGGGTGGACGACCCACGTGCCTGCACCACCGACTGGTACCGCTTCCTAATGCTGTTGATTAGATTTGTGATTCGTTGATGTGAATTGGCATTTCAATCAGTAATTGACGCAAACCAGCCAATGTCGTTGCATTTGTGACTCTCTTCCGTACAGCCCGGCCGAGTTGATCCCACAAAATGTTCAATGGGGTTGAGGTCTGGGCTGCATGCAGGCCAGTCCATTCTCGTTATACCCTCTCTCCGAGAAAATCCATGCAAATCAAGCTCCTGCCACAGTTTTTTTAATCACTCTGTGGTGTTAATGTGGTGAAAGGTTGTGAGATTAAATGCCTTATGTCCCGTTTCAAAATGCCCATACATGTTTGGGTTTTTTTTCACTTTTTGTTGTTGTTGTTTGCTTACTTGTGCAGGTTTTTCTTTCAATCCATATCAATGTTCACATTAGAGTGCATAACAACCAAAGATACATTCGAAAACTCACTTATCAACAACAACAAAAATTGGGTGACTTACCGAACTTTGGTCATTTTGCAGCTTTCAATTTACACCGCATTTTATAATACTGCCCTTTCCCTGATGGCAAAATCATAACAAGTAGAGAATCATTTTAAAGAAAATTAAATAATCTTTCCGATGATACCAAGCTTGCATTGATTATTACTACGAAACGGGAGATATTACCAATCAAACTCAGATTTCCAAACTTTTTTTGAGGAGTTTATAAGGGCATTAATTTGTAACACCATTTGATAGTAAAACTATCACTCGCATTAAGTAATTTACCCTCCTTCTAATCACATCTCATTTTTTGTTTGGCTTTGTAAGCCTACCTATATATTTAAGTCCGATCTCGATTATACATCGTTAAAGGCCCACTGTCAAGGGCGAATTCAACCGCAGAGAGGATGTCAACTAGTCATAGAATACAGGCACAGGTTTATGAACTTGGACTGTTGCCGTGTCATAGTGTACAAATTGTGGGACGAAAACAAATTTATTTTTGACACTGTCATGGCTGTTTCCGTTGCATTATGGGTGTCATTAGTGCACCCATTTTATGATTTTAGTCAAAATAGGTTTTTTTGGTCCTGTCATGACAGTGGGCCTTTAAAAGATGCGGAATAATTTTTCAAGTAACCAGTTATGTCAGATGTTAAAAGGCTAGGGAAACACACTCACGGATGTTTGAGGATAATGTTGTGCTCCAACTTGATATTCACCATCTCCCACAAATCTATGAGCAATTTATCATCTGGCTATCTATTCGTTTCAAACAGTTTTTAGACGTTAACAATACAATCAGGTTGAAAAGAAAAATCATGTTAAAATTTGATAGACCTAAAATGGGTCTACGAATGCAAAAAACTTCGAACGAAAACAAATATAGTTATTATTATTACGATTCTTCTTCTTCTTCTTCTTCTTCTTCTTCTTCTTCTTCTTCTTCTTCTTCTTCTTCTTCTTCTTCTATTACCATTATTACTGATATTATTATCATTATTATTAGATCATCATCGTCGTCGTCATCATAACTATTATAATTTGTAGCAGTTGTAATAGTAGTAGTAGTAATAGTAGTAGTAGTAGTAGTAGTAGTAGTAGTAGTAGTAGTAGTATCTATATTTCATCGTTATTGTTATCATAATATCCTTATTATCATTTCTATGTTCTACCTTCTCAGCTCGTATCCATTATTGTCCGCCATGAATCCATCTTCCGAATGGGAAGTGATGATCCCGCCGTCTTTATATTCGCCTCTAATATCGTACCCTTCTCCGATCACGAGAAGAATAGGAAATACACCAAGGAATTTATCGACTTCGCAACAACAGAATTAAATGTTTCAAAGGAAAGGTAAGGTTTGAAACAAAAAGTAGTCAATGTTGAATCATTTCACGTAAACTTCAATATGAGGCAGTGTTTATAGTGGAAAAATACATTGTTACTTTATAAGATAGACCGATATCATAGCCACAGGCTAACATTGTGGAGCTTCAATTTAAAAAAAAAGTGATACTGTAATATGTAAGCTACATAGTAATGTTCAAATGGACATATAAACACCCTAGAATACAAAAGTTTGGAAAGTTATGCTGCCACTGGCAAGATATGCATGAATAAACAATTTGCACTCCGGTGGAGGATGAAATAGCCTTGATCTGCACACGGTAAGTCTATGGTAGGAAATGGACAGGTGAATCCGATCAATTTGAATGCTAGTAGATTTTCACTCTTTAAAATCACTGAATCATCATTTTGAAATACAATTTTTCAGGGCTTCATTTATAGACCTTATCAAGGACACTTAGATCATAGAGGGATATGTAGCTCACAGCTTTTTTAAACTGTGGCCAATGTTAGCCTGTGGCTTTAATGCCCTAAAATCGTAAACCTTAACGCCTCCAGTTATGAGAAGTCAATTCATTGACTCAGCCAATAAAGGATCTCTACCGCACGAGTCAAATTGATTAGTGCCATTAAACCAACAAGCTTCATTTCAACTAGACTGAGAAAGTAAAATGGTGCATACATTACATTAAAAAGTAAGCGAGAACGGCAGATGGAAAATATAAATTTTGATTGAAAATACAAGCAGTATAAACTGCATTGTGTTGCAGATATCTAACACTAACAGTATATACGAATCATAATTACTTGTGACCTATCAACATTTCATATCGTCCTGGACAAAAGTTTGAAATATTTGTATTTTTTTGCACAGCCATTTTTTAAAGTTGCAGGTTTCTTATAATTAATGATCAATCACCCCATGCAGAACAGATAATTACTAAGTTGAAATGAGCTCTACTCAGGGGCGGCGCCAGAGTCAAATTTTAGGAGGGGCGAAATCGTCGGGAAATTTTTGCCTGCGATTTTTTTTTTTTACTAGCCAAACTGCAAGCAAAAGAGCGTCCGACAAGCTGGGGGCCCTGGGCCGACGATGACAAAAAGCATTTTTTTGTCCGCCATTTTTTTTTTTGCTAGCCAAAATCAACAATAAGTTGTGCGAAATGATCGAAACAGGATAAGGTTACGGTCATTTTAAACAGTTTGAACAAATAGGGGCGCCGGCCTCCCCCTGCCCCCCTGTGGCGCCGCCCTGGCTCTACTTTAGGACAAGGATCCTGTTCTTCATATGATTGAAAACTGCATTTGGTAGAAAAAAATATTCAAAACTTTTGTGCATGACTGTAGTATGTGCTACAGCTTTGTGAGTACGTATCAGGCCACCCCCCGGAAAATAACTCCTCCGGGGACGACTCCCACCTGACAACTCCTTCGGAGGACGGATCAGCCAGAGGACCACTCCTCCCGATGACCTCTTTCCTCAAGACAACTCCCAGAGGACTACTCAGATATTTTAAACTGGAAACATTGTAACACTTATCCGAGGGAGTTATCCTCGCGGGAGTGGTCCTCCCTGGGATCCATCCTCTGGGGGACATGTCCTCCATGGGAGCAGTCCTCCCGGGGAGTAGTCCTCGCGGGAGCCGTCCTCCTTGGGATCCATCCTCTGAGGGACATGTCCTCCACGGGAGCAGTCTTCCCGGGGAGTTGTCCCCTCGCGGGAGTGGTCCTCCTTGGGAGTCATCCTCTGAGGGACATGTCCTCCATGGGAGCAATCCTCCCGGGGAGTTGTCCTCGCGGGAGTGGTCCTCCTTGGGAGTCATCCTCTGAGGGACATGTCCTCCATGGGAGCAGTCCTCCCGGGGAGTTGTCCTCGCGGGAGTCGTCCTCCTTGGGATCCATCCTCTGAGGGACATGTCCTCCATGGGAGCAGTCCTCCCGGGGAGTTGTCCTCGGGAGGGAAGTCGGAGAACCGACACAGAGTACTGCAACTCGTAGGGTTCAACATTTAACCCGTAAAGTGATGACTGGGTTTTTTTCAGATTTTTCATGTAGTTTATTTTCGAAATATGTTTTTAACTTTTTTTTAATGAAGTTATACATAATTTTAAAGAACAAAAATTGAAATATTTCATAAAAAGAACTCTGGTATGAAGAATTCTAGTCAATTTTAGGCCTACATTATGCAACACTAAAATCACATTCGACCTTGGAAAATTGATAATTTATCCTCAAAATATGAAAAATAGTAACATTTCCTCGAATTATGTGTTTTGTTTACCAATTTGTTCAACTAAAGTTGAAGATTCACATGTCAGAAATCTATTGCATCAAATTAGGTTATTTATTTTTATTCATTTACAAACTATTTGCATTATTGTAAGAAAAGTCAGAAATGCCGCTGTATTCCCACATAGTAACTTTTATGTGGTACATTTTAAAAAACAGCAAATTTTCGTAATTGATTACTACATCACCGTGTAAACAAAACAGCACTGCAAGATTTTCATTTTACAGCTCCAAATGAGTACAAAATACGAACGCTCTCGTAAATCATTTCCGTCTACTCACTAGTCAGTATTGTAATACTCAATCACTTACATACAAACTAAGAAATAAGGGAGCAATTTGGGTGCATAAATGTCCCAATATCAGCACCTTAGCAATTCTTCACTCTTAAAGGGAGAAGGCGCCAGCAACTAACAGGCATAAGTTAAGAAAATATTCTTGCCAACCAATCAGATTGCACGTGTACAGCAGGGAGCTGACCATGCGTGACCAATGCATGCCACGCGACGTGTGTTAGCCGCACCGTGGTAATGTATGCACTGTTTGAATTTATAAGCTCCTCCCCCTATAGCTGTTTCAGCAAGTTTACAAAGACGTAAAATAAACACAAATTAACTAATTTATAGGGCCTTGATGAGGGTGAGTATCACACAGTACCCGTCATTTTTATGCTTAACTTATACCTGTTGCACTAGATATTTTCGCCTATTTCATCGCTAAAATGCTAAAAAATGCCACTTTTCTTGATAAAAACCCTTAATAATAGGTACCATTTTCCGCCAAAATGACCCTTAAAAAAGGGTCGGGTTTTTCGGCTTCAGCGGCACACCCCCGTCGGAGCCAAATCTGAGTACCCCCCCCCCCCGGGGCTGGCGCCTTCTCCCTTTAAGAGTGTATTTTAACACTCTGCACCTCCGTGGGTTCAAAATTGCACCTTTGAGGGTGCAATGTGTTAGATGTGCACCCTAAGAGGTTCAAAATTGCACCCATAAGGGTGCTGCTATTGGGACAATTTGTGCACCTCAGTTTACTATTGGATTTGACCAGCTTAATAATACTGACATCGAGAGAATGCCGTATTTGGGGAGTTAAATAGTGTGGGAGATCTGACACTTGAATTTGTAATTTGAATCTTCTTAGGATTTGTTTCAGTGGTTGCTTTACCTTACGAGAGTTACAGATGCGCCAGGCACGATTCTAGAGCGGAAACTTTAGGGGGCTACTGGGGACTTCATCCGCGGCCAAATCCTAGATCCAAAAATTTTCTTGGTCATCCCAGCTGCCGAAAAGTCGCTCGGGAAGGGGGTGGGGTGTACGGACGAAAAATGTTTCATTCCAAATCCGAGGTCCAAAAATTTTTTTCACGGGCAGTCCAGCCGTCAAAAAGTCGCTCAGCGGGGGGGGGGGTAA
>JZLH01S0299667.1:28055-38541 GCA_001188425.1 Eucidaris tribuloides | reverse complement strand
TTTTATACGTGATCAATAAAATTTTGTAAGTGATTCTTTTAGAGACTGGTAGCCAATGAAGAGATTTCAAGACATGCGAAGTGCTGTCGGATCTAGTATGTGGAATATAATGTAAAATAACCAGTATACCTGTCTGTTGATATTATTGGTAAGGGTACTAAAAACTGGAAAGACAATCACCACAGAGGTATTTAACTTCACATTGTAAGAGTAGAAATTAAACTTGAATTTAATTAAAGGTATTGGCTAACATTTACCACAGTTAAAAAAATCTTAGTTACATGATTCTCCATGCTACCATCGTCTTTGATAAGGTCTAAAAATGACACCCTGAAAAAAATTGTATTTCAAAAATGATTATGTAGTGCTTTCAAAAACTGAAAATCGTAAGTTGATCGGATTCACCTGCCCATTTTCTCCCATAGACTTACTGTGTGTACACCTAGGCTATTTAAACTCGCCCCGAGTTTTAATTGTTTATTGATGCATAACTTGCCATTGGCAGTGTAAGTTTCCAAACTTTTTTTTTATGGGAGCGATCTTTCGCTTATGCTGCCCCTTCACTCTGGAATATCATCCCATCATATTTGAAGAATTCCTCTACAACACAAAAGTTTAAATCCTTCTTAAAAACATATTTATTCAAAAAGTACTTTGACTAAATTATCATTAACAGTTGCCAGCATCTTTCTTAACATATTCTTTTCTTTCAAATAGCGCAAAGAGACGCATTTGGCAGTAATATGCGCTATATAAGCATTGTGGTATTATTATTATTATTATTTTTTATTCTAGGGTGTTTATTTGTCCATATGAACACTACTATGTAGTTCAGATATCAAAATTTGACCATTTTTGAAATTGAAGCTCCACAATGTTAGCCTATCACTTTAAGTATTTTGGTAGATTGTGTAATAGCAGCAAGTCGGCAACACTCATTATTTGGTGTGAATATTTTTTTCTGCCAGTTTCTCGAAAAAATAGCATTTTAGGGCATATGATTTTCAGAGCATTAATAGACAATAAAGGTCTGTCCAAAAAAAAAAATCCAATAAAAACAATTTCATTTTCATTAATTTGCCAAAACTATACTGTGGTTAGATATGCCATAGTTCCTTGTTTATATCTCTTAAGTACATGTATACATGTAATTATGTAGTTATCAATATTATGTATATTACACATACAAGGCCACTTTTTCGATACAATAAGAAGCCTTGTTATTAATTATCTTCAGAGGTTTGCTTGCTGACGTGCACATATTGTTAGCATATTAGCTGTCCTAGTGTATTTTTACGTTACCGTATCAATGGAAAATGAGTGCAATAGTTGTTACAATATTTCAACTCTGCGAGGCGCAATTCCATCTCACCTTGCGTTAGCGCTGAGGCGTAACAACGGTGCGCATTACTGTTACGCGAATGAAGTGCGCGATGAAATACGCAATGAAGACCGTGCGCGATAGGTTAAGGTTCGCGTAAAGAGAGCGATGAAGTGCTCGTGAGTTCGAAATGCTATGAGCTAGCTTTACCTGCATTTATCATATAGATTGTAAAACAACATTTATTCTGAACATTTCCTCAATTTGTAAAGTGGTACTAGATAATAATAATATTGGTTTCTTCGTGGTAGTATCGTAGATATGCATTCAATCAGCATTAATATTGTACTCGTCTTCGACTCGTGCAATATGTATGCTTTCTGAATGCAATATCTACGATATACCACTCCAGTGCATCCAATATTATATAAGTAATTGTATTTTTTTTTTCATGATTTCTGCATATGTGACCCGTCATCACTGTACTCTGATAAAGTCGCACAACCAAAGTTAAGGAAAGTGCCGAATATTGCAATTATGATATAAAGTATGAATGTGAAGTGTCCTCAAAAATCAAAAGTTTTATGACCTTCACATGTTGCAGAAGTATGAATATTTATATTTTTCACCAAAGTATTTTTATTTCTATTTTTATTTTCACTAAATGTGTGACTTTATCAGGGTATCGTGGTGACAGGTCATATATGCCCTACAGTGCCATGAGCATCTCTTTGACAAACGTGTTTGTGTTTCGTAAAAATTCAAATTACAATTATTACTTATCAAATAATCATTCAACTGTCGAATCTTTTTGCAGCCAAAGCCATGTGAATACTGTAACGTCATAGCTGCCTTCATAGGTAGCAAGTGTCAGCGATGTGCTAACTCGGAGAAGAAGTATGGGCCACCCCACACCTGTGAACAGTGTAAACAGAAATGTGCTTTTGACAGAAAAGATGAACGAAAAAAGGTAAGGATGGGAGACAATCGTGTATAAAGATCAGAAGTAGTTTGTAGTGTTACACATTTTCTTGTGCTCCTGCAGTTACAGTAGTATATTGAGATGGAATGGGTTTCATAGTTTCCTACTTAGGGAGCGAGTGTATCAGTAACTTAATTATTTATATATTCACTTGTTGTGTGCAGTTAGATAGTAAGTCAGGTATGTAGATGTTTGTTTATATATTGTGTATATTTCAACATTTATTTAGATGCTTTATATTGCTTATTTGCTTTATATTTTGTGTTTGTACGTAGAGAATTAGGTGGTTCTTCCAGATAGATGTTTGTTTAGTTACGGCAGTCAATTATGGTACTTCCTTGTTACGCGCTAATAAGTGCGTGATACATGTACATGTATGCTGCTTCGTAGAGTATGTTGTCTTGAGTTCATTTATATACATAGTATATGTGTAGGACCATATTTTGCTTCTGTTGATTTATGTAAAGCATCCTTTCTTGATTTTAACATGCACTGTACACATTTAGACTGCAAATTTTTTTCCAATGATTTATCAGAAAAAAGCAGTGTATGTATGATATGGTCATAGCAAAGTAGATCTTATCCTTTCAAACAAAATTAAGAATCTTTTTTTTTGGTTGAAAGTATTAATGTCAGGTTATTATTAGGCCTGATTCAATAAGTTTTGCTTGAAACGTTTTAAGCTCATCTTCTAAATGTTTGAAACGTTTAGTTGTAATTTGTGGGTTATTATATTGAGTGTAACAATAAAGTACACTGGAACCAGTTGAGTAGGTTTAAGCATGCACCTGGGGGTACTGTGATTGATATGGGCTGTCAAAGAGAGGTCACACATGTCCCTGCTGGATGTGAAGAGATTAAAATGGTAATAAAACAGACATCACAACTATTCTTAACATCAAACTCTACAACATTGTGTATTACAATATAATGGTATGAACAAGTTTGAAGTCTTGAGGAATAACAATATTCTTGTGTCCTTTCCCTGAAAGTATAGGGAGGTAACTTGATGTTAACATACAGTGTTCTCAACTTCTCTTTCTACAGGTCTCATCAATTTAATTTACATGTAGCAATGTGGTGTATGTTTTATAGACTACAGTTTTTGACAGCCAGTTGTGACCTTCTGTAGTAACTGACAGAAAAAAAAAATGACTGGAAACAGAAGAGGATTTGTTCATACATCAGCCATGATTAGTGACACAGTTAGTGGTAATAGGTCTGTGTGTGGCAGTCTGTATGTTGTTGTTTTTTGTAGAGATCTTAGTTCTGACAACATGATTGCAAAGTGGAAACACAGCAGTTGGGTATTTTCACATATATTGAGGTCATAAAACATTGGTCAAAAAGGAATTTCACACAGTAAAAAGGGGTGACAACTCATGGTACCTGGTAATTTCCCATATGATTGCACAATTGCAAAATGTTTTGCTTTTTAACGTTTGTGTGAATGTCGTGTAAACCTTTTGACCCAGGCCTGGTTATTATTATATTTGCAGGTGGATGGTAAACTCTTGTGCTGGCTCTGTACATTGTCATATAAACGGGTGCTCCAGAAGGCTAAGAAGAGAAAATACGACCTGACCAATCGCGACCACCATCGGAATTCCTCGGGCAGCGGTGGCGGGACAGGGAGCGGCAACAACGGGGGTGGTGGTGGTGGGGGAACAACCACACCCACCGCCCTCACACCCACAACTAACGCCAGCACCACCAACCAGTCCCAGAACACGGCGTCGCCCCTCAAGAACCGCAACGGAAATCGGGATACGCCCACCTCGCTAGGGCGCAATCGTAGCGAGAATGCATCGTCAGGCGGGGGCGGTGGCAGCGCGGGACTGTTTGGCAGGGAATCGAGGGAGGGCCGGGACAAAGAACGAGGGGAGCGGGAAAAGGACAGGGAAAGGGAACGGGACAGGGACAGGGACAGGCATCGGGACAGGAACCGTGACAGGTCCGACAGAGAGAGAGACCGCGACAAAGACAAGGAGAAGGAGAAAGACAAGGACCATCGGCATCACAAATCAAAATCCAACGAGAAGAAGCAGTGAGTAGAAATGAAGAGCTGAATTCCAATAGGTGTTAAATCCACCAACTCGGGACAACTCCCCTGCAGGACAACTCCCGCGATGACAACTCCCACCTGACAACTCCTCCTGAAGAGGTCTTCCCTTGAGGACAGCTCCCCTGGACAATGCCCCCCCCCCCTTCCTCAGGACAACTCTCCCGGAGGACAACTCGTCAACTCCCACGGAGGACTTGACAACAGACATTGTTAACTCTTAACGTACCACAGAAATTACTTCTCTGTGGACAGTGTATGTATTGTAAGGTGCATATTTGCGCCTTTGGCATGTTAAGAGTTGAACTCCTCCGATGGACTTGTCATTTGGCGAGTGGCCCTCTGGTGGAGCTGTCCTCTGGAGGAGTAGTCTTATAACCTTACATCCACTTGCTATGAAAATGAGTTATAAATAACAATGTATCGGCTAAATATTCATGTAATTACTGAATACAATAGGTGCTAAATATCCACAGGCATTTACGAATCATTGTGTATTTTAGTTCCTTTACCAGAAGTTTACATATAATTCCAGACAAATATTGGATTATTTTTCCAATGTCTTCTAAGTGGGTTAAGTGCCTTTTGGAATTAATTAAGTTCTTCCTATAATGTTTATTATTAGGGACCATAGTTTTCTGTAATAAGCGTAGAAAATTTTGGAGAATTACCCTTTTCTAAAATGACAAGCATCCAGGGTTGGTGATATTCTTGATTTGAACAAACAAATCAGAGGTTTTTTGTTATAATCGACACAAATCAGGTTGATATTTTAGAATTTGAATCAATTCAGTATTTAAATACTTAAAGGCAAGGTTCACCCTGACATCAAGTTGGTTTTAATCAAAGCAGAACAATGAGAGAAACATATTAATGAAACTTTGGCGAAAATCCACCAAAGAATAACAGAGTTATGAGGTTTCAAAGTGTTCAATTTGTGACGTCACATGCGAGCAGCTCCCTATATGTCATGTAATATAAATTCCATAAATTGCAATTTTTTAATGGTTCATGATAATTGAATGGGGGCTTTTTCAAAGAAGCATGTATGAAATAATGTTTCTGATAATATATTGAATGCACAACTAAAATCATTTACAAATACTGACAAAACGGCACTTTTATGGAATTTATATCACATGATATATGGGGAGCTGCTCGCATGTGACGTCACAAATTGAAAACTTTGAAACCTCATAACTCTGTTATTCTTAGGTGGATTTTCGCCAAACTTTTATTAATATGTTTCTCTCATTGTTCTGGTTTTCTTAAAACCAAGTTGATGTCGGGGTGAACCTTGCCTTTAAGGCAGGGAATCTCATTTTCACCCCTCCCACAGCACATAGTAAAAATCACCCATGCCCCTGGGCTTTTGATGAGGGACATGTCTGTGATATCTGAGGGTAAATTATTACTTAGAATTTGAAAAATGTGGAAAAAACCAAAGGCCGTTTAGTGTATGTTCTATGCTAGGAATATTTGTCTAGAGCTATGAGACGTTCACAGTAATTCAAATCAAAGTCTATCGGTCACTATAATTCCACTACAACTGAGTTTCTATCTCCTATACTTTGCTGAATGTTCATAGATGGTATTTTCTTCTACAGACCAGTGTATTTTTACAATGCCTGACAATAATGATTTTTAGGTATGCAGAAGAGACTTTAAACATCTACAAATTTTCTCAATTTTTTTATACAAGATATGGAAAAAATCATATCGTGATCTTTTCATGACCAATTTTTTATGTATCTTTTTTTTTAGTTCAAGATTTTTTCAAACAAAATCCGCTTTGTTCTTGAATTTGCTGCAGATCATTACATGAACCTGAGGTGAAGAGGACCAAATCAGAACACTCCAGTAATGGTGCCTTGCCATCTGCGTAAGTACTAACCACAGAAACAGGGTGACCTGTAAAGGTCATCGAACTTTGTGGGTAATGAAAGGTCAAGGCACTTTGTGGATGACGAAAAGTTAACACACTTTGTGGAACATAAAAAACTTGCAACAGTTCAATTCAAATTCATTTTATTTTCAGATTTCAAAGAGTTAAAAAGTATATGTACAGATAAGCTAACATGTATATGTAGTGTGCTACCGGATTCCTTTATTTTTTAAGTAACTTTATCATTTATATTTATTAATTAATCTATTTGTTTATGCATTTTAAGGTGGGGGGGGGGTGGGCTGATTCTTTAGACATTGTTACGTAAATAATGTTGATGACTCGCCAAATAATTTCTACCTTGTTCAAAACTTAAAACTTTAATTAATTAATAAGTTTTCTATCATTTTGACATGTGAACATTTTTGTTCAAAATCTTGTATCAAGAAATTTATCATGTATGAATCTTTCAACTACAAATAACAATGATATTGAATAATGAAATTTAAAAAGTCTTAGTTATATATGTTACTTTTTCAGTGCTAAAACTCTTTTGGGTAGTGACTTTTTATTTCAAGTTGATAAGTGTAATTTAACGGTATGATGTCTTTCCTTTTCTAACAAAATACCTCACCTCTCCTGTCTTGTGCATATGTCTTGGATAACATTAACTGAAGCTAATTCCTCCTTTCCAATCACAATTAAGGACAATACAGCTCACTCTTTCTGTAGCCTATTCCACCCTAACCTTTCTGATAAAGAGAGATACGTTAATCCCAATTTTCATCTTTATTCATTAATCACCCAAACTTAACTGTGTCTTAATCTACAGACTGGAATTTTCTGTGATTCGTGGGAATTCCTCAGATAACTTATAAAAAGTAGAATAATGCAGAAATTTCCTTTTTTTTGAATAACTGGAATTTAAAGAAATTTAAATATAAAAGAAAATCATCTTTTGAAAAATGAGTGATTCGTTGCAGAATTATTCTGTGAAAATGGTCATGAGAGTGTTTATTTTATATCTACGTCAGTTGCTGCGTAGTCAAGTTTTCTTTAAAAAGTTCACACAAAGGGTAAATTTCCAGAAAATTGTTGCAGTTTTTGAGAAACAAAAGGAAAACATAATTTCAGTTTTGAAAACAAGGCAACAGTAAACACAGAAAATGAAGGGGAACCAATTTTCTAAATGTAGAAATTAAAAATGGAATGCTTATGGAAAATGCAGGACAGGAAAAATATTTTACTATTCGGGCTACTTAGTGATTTTAGTATGTTATAAATTGAACCCTATGAGGACAATTTAGGGCTGTTTAGTGATGTTAAGGGGCTAGTTTGTTAATTTTGGGGGCTAAATCGCCCATCACCCCAGTGTATTTCCTACCCTGGGAAAATGGCAAGAACTAATTTTTTGATTTCAAGAATTTCAGTTCACAAAAATATTTAATCTTACCTTATTGGATAGTGTCATGCATTAATGCATCTGCTGCCTGACATGAGAGAAACTTCCAAATCCTGCTATCTTTTGCCTTTACTTCTGACCCCTTGGTAGACCATGCTGGCTTCATCCCAGTGATATCCTTCTGTGTGGTGGCTTCCCATGATGTATTACATTAGCCAGCAGTGTTGTGTCTGAGGCTGGCATTGAGGCCAATTTTTGGATGTCTCGGTCTTGGCCCAAGTCACTTGTACAAACCCTATGGACAGGTTGTGTTTTGGGTCGGCCTCCGTCTCAGTCTCGGGATCAGATGGCCACGGTCTCGATCCAAGTCACCTGTACAAACCCTATGGAAAGGTTGTGTATTGGGTCGGCCTCAGTCTCTGGACCAGGTGGCCTTGGTCTCGGTCCAAGTCACCTGTACAAACCCTATGGAAAGATTGTGTTTTGGGTCGGCCTCAGTCTCAGTCTTGGGATCAGATGGCCATAGCCTCGATCCAAGTCACTTGTACAAACCCTATGGACAGGTTGTGTTTTGGGACGGCCTCAGTCTCAGTCTTGGGATCAGATGGCCATAGCCTCGATCCAAGTCACCTGTACAAACCCTATGGACAGGTTGTGTTTTGGGTCGGCCTCAGTCTCAGTCTTGGGATCAGATGGCCATAGCCTCGATCCAAGTCACCTGTACAAACCCTATGGACAGGTTGTGTTTTGGGTCGGCCTCAGTCTCGGGACCAGGTGGCCTTGGTCTCGGTCCAAGTCACCTGTACAAACCCTATGGACAGGTTGTGTTTTGGGTCGGCCTCAGTCTCAGTCTTGGGATCAGATGGCCACGGTCTCGATCCAAGTCACCTGTACAACCCTATGGAAAGGTTGTGTATTGGGTCGGCCTCAGTCTCGGAACCTGTGGTCTCAGATACACACTGTCAGCCAGGTCTCTGTTTTCCATGGCTTGCTTCTGGTGTCACATTCTCCTAGGAATGGGATTGATGTCTGTGTGTTAAATTAATGAAGTGAACTTTGAGCAGTTGGTTCTTGTTCTCATTTCATCATTAGAAATATCATCAGTTGAGAACCAGAAGGGCTTTAACTCAATACACATTGACAACCGGAAGGACACTAGCACCATTGAATTTATACAGTGTTAGCGCCCTTCTGGCTCTCAACATGTACTGGGTTAATGCCTTTCTTGATCTCAGTAGATGATATGAAGGTACCAGAATATGGAAAACTCCAGTCCTTTTTATCACTTTAACTCTTTATAATTCTTTAACTCTTTAACTCTGTTACTCTTTAACTCTTTAACTCTTTAAGTCTTTAATCCTTTAACCCTTCTCTTCAACTCTTCAACTCTTTAATTCCACAACTCTTGAACTTTTCAACTCTTCAACTCTTCAACTCTTCAACTCTTCAACTCATTAACTCATTAACTTTTCAACTCTTCTACTCTTCACTTCTTTTAACTCTTTAACTCTTTAACTCTTTAACTCTTCAACTCTTCAACTCTTTAATTCCACAACTCTTGAACTTTTCAACTCTTCAACTCTTCAACTCTTCAACTCTTCAACTCATTAACTCATTAACTTTTCAACTCTTCTACTCTTCACTTCTTTTAACTCTTTAACTCTTTAACTCTTTAACTCTTTAACTCTTCAACTCTTTAACTCTTCAACTCTTTAACTCTTTAACTCTTTAACTCTAACTCTTTAACTCATTAACTTTTCAACTCTTCTACTCTTCACTTCTTTTAACTCTTTAACTCTTTAACTCTTTAACTCTTTATCTCTTTAACTCTTTAACTCTTTAACTCTTTAACTCTTTATCTCTTTATCTCTTTAACTCCTTAACGCTTTAACTCTTTATCTCTTTAACTCTTCAACTCTTCAACTCTTTAACTCTTCAACTCTTCAACTCTTTGTGGCATTAAACAGTTACGAAGAAATAAAAGATCCCTCACAGTTGCATATAAATCTGAGCATGTTATATATGTTACTTTTTCAGTGCTAAAACTCTTTTGGGTAGTGACTTTTTATTTCAAGTTGATAAGTGTAATTTAACGGTATGATGTCTTTCCTTTTCTAAGAAAATACCTCACCTCTCCTGTCTTGTGCATATGTCTTGGATAACATTAACTGAAGCTAATTCCTCCTTTCCAATCACAATTAAGGATAATACAGCTCACTCTTTCTGTAGCCTATTCCACCCTAACCTTTCTGATAAAGAGAGATACGTTAATCCCAGTTTTCATCTTCTCTCATTAATCACTCAAACTTAACTGTGTCTTAATCTACAGACTGGAATTTTCTGTGATTCGTGGGAATTCCTCAGATAACTTATAAAAAGTAGAATAATGCAGAAATTTCCTTTTTTTGAATGACTGGAATTTAAAGAAATTTAAATGTAAAAGAAAATCATCTTTTGAAAAATGAGTGATTCATTGCAGAATGATTCAGTGAAAATGGTCATGAGAGTGTTTATTTTATATCTACGTCAGTTGCTGCGTAGTCAAGTTTTGTTTAAAAAGTTCACACAAAGGGTAAATTTCCAGAAAATTGTTGCAGTTTTTGAGAAACAAAAGGAAAACATAATTTCAGTTTTGAAAACAAGGAAACAGTAAACACAGAAAATGAAGGGAAACCAATTTTCTAAATGTAGAAATTAAAAATGGAATGCTTATGGAAAATGCAGGACAGGAAATAATATTTTACTATTTGGGGCTACTTTCAAGCCCAGTTTAGTGATTTTAGTATGTTATAAATTTAACCCTATCGTGGCCCGGGGGGGGGGGGGGGGGGGGG
>JZLH01S0299611.1:22374-37692 GCA_001188425.1 Eucidaris tribuloides | reverse complement strand
TCGGAGTGCGACTCCTCAACGATATTTCACGACTACGATTTGGCCGAACTTAGTCGTGAACACTACCCTACGCTCTATAAACTTAATTTGAAGAAATAAAATGTCAGTAATGCCCTTTGTCGATGGGGGAGCAGCCAATACTGAACGAACTGACTGAAGTTCACTTTACGCTGTTCGAACAGAAAGACTAAATGGTGACCCAGCATCGCGTTCATATGCTGAACCTGTAGGCATACGAGCGCAACTGACTGATGTTCAACGCGTAAATGAATGTCACACAGTCACCGAAAAAGCGTCACACCTCGTAATCTGAAAGGCACCATCTTGATACAATCTCCAGGATGATGTTGAACCTCGACAGAGCACTCCAAGGACAGAGTTATCTTGTCGTGTCTGATTGACGACCTGGTAAACCTCGCCTGACGAATCGATCTAGGAGGAGCAGTCAGAAACAAAACACTCTTCAGAGCCAGAAGGGCACTGGCTCAGAAGACTTTTGTACAGAATCAGTGCCATCTGGCAACAACACTGGTCAATTTCTGTATCTAAGGAAAATCACTCTCGTGGAAATTTATTGCACAATATACTTACAGGACACCTCAATCAACACCACAAATCAACAAGCACATTCAATTTCAAGTTGCATTACTGGTTTTTGAATACTTAAATTTCGCTTCTAGAATTCAAGAACCATCTGATCACTTTCAAAGAATCTTCATCACAATATCGACCATAAAGCTGTAAAATTGAGGGATGATACTTGAGAGTAATGATCACAGAAAATAAGACATAGTATGTCAGTCTTCTTTATTATGGAGTACTTGAGAGTCGGTTTTTCATACACACACCACTGAGAAAAACACTAAGCTCAAATGCTATTAGCAATTCTAGCAAATTCCAGCAACTTGTAAAAAATATATTACAAGGATAGTGGTCATGATTGGAACACTTGAAAATGCCGCCAGAACCAAATGGAATGAAATATCATACCAACTATACACTAGCAGGAGTGGACTCTCACCTGGGAGATTATGTCTGTAATTTGTTACTTAGGAGAATCACGCATGACATGAGCGAGTATCTTAATTTTATCCCGGGACATAAAAACAAGCGCCATATGGAGCCACACTAGGTTTCCATTGCTACGATGATATTGACATTGTTTATTTGAGAGAGAACCTCAAGTTTGACTACAAGAT
Source organism: Eucidaris tribuloides (assembly GCA_001188425.1). NCBI lineage: Eukaryota > Metazoa > Echinodermata > Echinoidea > Cidaroida > Cidaridae > Eucidaris > Eucidaris tribuloides. The sequence continues at coordinate 36,493 of JZLH01S0299611.1, read as the reverse complement.
TTTCACAGGAAATCCTTGCATAGTTTACTTGATTTCTACAGTAGTTTCAGCCCAATGTTGAGGACTTCCACAATCATGTCATTTTACCTTTAAGATATTTCACATCAGAGATCGCACAATCGAAGTCAAACATCTTTATTGCGAGTATTAATGGTTGGAGAATTTTCAGGGTTGGTCAACTATGATAACACAATGTTTTTTCTTGCCTTACATGATTATCATGGCTTACTCACCCTGTAGTGCTTGTAGCTGATGCACATGCTATTTGCTTCAATGCGGAGATCACTCCTGCCAGAGAGTGATTTGTATGACCTACCTGTACCAGGTCGTAGTCTCGATCGTGCAATTCTCCTGGCTGCCTGAAGATTGAATGATGCCAGCGTCTGACAGAAGGTGAGGCCGTATTCACACTGATGTACTCGAGTAATATTGGTCTAACAGTATCCGTTTCCCGGGCACTATCCTTACAGTTATGGTGTCGGCGTCTGTGGCAAGAGGACAGTGTGTTGGATGGTTGCTATGGGTAATGAGATATAAAGACAACACTGTGGAGACCGTTTAAAAAATGCAGAACTTTGCTAGTGGACATTATCTGACAGTGTTTGAAATGGACTAAATAAAGCACCCTAGAACACAAAAGTTTGGACAGTTATTGCTGTCACTAGTACATTAGTTGCATATACAATTGGCACATTAATTCTTTACATCGGTGGATAGAAATTCTGCAACACAGCAGTCTATGGGAAAAGCTGGACATGTCTGCTCAATATTTCACTTTTTAAAACCTTAAAAGACTGGGGGGGCTGAAAAGGCCCTCCCCCCTAACATTTTTTGCGATAAAGTTTTAACGCGAGAGCTATCCCGCGATATTTCATGACTTTTTCTTTGAAGTCTAGAGCATCTTTTTAAGCAATTTGCGACGCCGGCGGTACCGGCTTCCGAAATTACGCAACTTTTAGTACTTGCACGTCAACCAAAAATCGCCCTCAAAAAACATTGGAAATTGTGTGTTATTTCAATGCAAATTGTGTTTTCAGGCCCAAATTCATAAGTATGATTATTTTACTTTTACTGATTGAAATTAACTAAATTTTATGGCTGTTTATGACCGAAATAGAATGTCGCGAAATTTCATGAAAAAAAAATAAAAACAAAAAGTCAAAAAACAAAGAAATACATAGAATTCCAAAACATTAACAATACATAAGAAAACATTTATACCAATTTTTTTATAATGTGCCTGCCGATCAGGAATCTCGCAAAGAGTCTTTAACAAAAAATTAGCATTCAAGGGCTTACTTAATGATTTTAACCAAAGCCAAATTCTAATTCATGCATAAATTAGCATAATTAATTTAATTAAAATATAAATTGACTAATATTTTAACAATAAATATACACATTCTGTAGATATGTCCATGGGTGACGTGTGTGTCCATTTTCTCGCGATCGCCGCGATCAACACGCCGAGACTCTGAAGCGGGGTCCCTTTAGGCCCCCCCCCCCAGTCTAATTTCCAGCTTCCAAAATACCCCAGTTCCTTAATTAGGTTAAAGCACTTAATGATTGTTTTATACGTGCAATTTTTTCAGGGCCTCATTTTCAGACTGCTATCATAGACACTAGTATCATGGAGAATCAAGAAGCTCAATTTTTCAAACTGGAAACACATGTTATACAATGCCTTTGATAAACACACAGAAATTTGAATGTAGATCCCTTCAAGTATGTTTCAATGGAGGCTTGGTAAGAGATCTATGGGAAAAGAAATGACGTGTAACGCGTTGTTTACAAACTTTGGCTTCTGCGTAAAAAACTTTTGTGCATCAGTTAACCGTCTGTAGTGTTCAAATCCGGATTAGGATTTTTGGAGTCGAACTAGTCGGCTGGTCAAAAGTTGCGACTGATGATTCCCTCATAAAATTCACGCAAGCTTGTTTTGCAAGCTTGTGTTGCAAGCTTGTATGCAAGCTTGTGTACAGCTTGCGAGACAACTTTAGCACGCAACTTTGCACAGCGAGGTTGCGTGTTTCAAAATTTAAATGAGCTGCCAATGCTCTCCGCGAGCTTTGCAGACAAGATTGCATGAAGCTTGCGAGGCTTGCCAGTCAGATTGCATTGCAGCTTGCGAGCTTGCAGTGACAAGATTCATGCAAGCTTTGCGGAGCTTGCAGCGACAAGAATTGCATGCAAGCTTGCGCAGCTTGCAGCGACAAGATTGCATGCAAGCCTTGCGATCTTGCAGGTCAGATTAGCAAGCAAGCTTGTTCAATATAGCTTGTCCTTAATGAATATTGATATCTGCACTTAATTACCCACAATACAGAGCCTGCTGGAAGCCTGCCACAAGTTTTCAAACTCTCACACATGCATTAAAACATATGGACACATTCAATGTACTTCACATGAATATCTTAATGGCCTTTTGATTACACACATATTGGGTTGGAGTTTTTCACCAAACATATATACATGTACAAACGCCCCTGATTTCTTGCATCAGCTAATGCAGCAGATTGAGTGAATATGAAATAGTTCCATATTCCAGGCAGCCTAACAACCAGTAGATAATTCAATATTAATTTCCAATTGTTTCATTGTAATTGCATGACATGCGTTTGCCTTAGTGAATGATATGACATACACACACAACCAGCAATTAAATATAAGATTTTGATAATTCAGAACACACATGCATGCATGGTAATTTTTAATCAGCTGTTTTAAATTATGTTCTCAAACCTTCTGTGAACAGATGGTATTCTGCAAATATATCCCTATAGTACGGAGAGAGTAGTTGTTTAAATCAATTTATTTTTAGTGAAGAATCCCATACGGCAATAACAACAGAACGACTCTTCGTTTTGGAATATCTGCTTACACAATCCCACTGCTGACAAAGTACTAACACAGAAATCAATATATAATGCGACAATGCTTTAATTTTGCCATTGCCAAACTGAGGGTATTATTTGAAAGGAAACTTCACTGTTAAACTGCAAATCCTGCAAACCTATTATTACATGTAAAGTTAGTTCCACATTATTGTATTACTTCCACCTGAAAACCATGCATCAAGCTGGTATTGGAATTTTATGATGAAAGGTTATTTCACTCAACAAGTACTCCGCAATGTTCTCCTTAACATATCCTATATTTGACTCCTCTACAAAAGAGCAAGCTGACTAAATATCCTCTAGAGTGTTTCAAGTAGAATAAACATATGACTTACCTCTAAAAATGGTAACTACAAAATCAGAATCTCTCCTCAAACATTCAATTGTTGATAGTTTGCAAGTTAAAGAAAAATTGTTTTACAACAGCCTTCACTGCATGCCCAGTACTTTATAGTGGCGAATGAAGTTTTCAAATGGACAAGTTACTGGTCATTTAATTGTTAAAACATCCTTATGTTCTTTATCAAGATCAAGTCTATGCAAACATTAACTTCTGCCATACCTCCAGAACAGGGAGGTAAGAACTTAAGATAAAACTAAGAGAACCTGATAGGTCTACACTTGAAACCCATATAATGACTCATACATACAGTTGACAATGCATGGTAGGGAACTATAATTTGCTTTAACATTAGGTTTTCAGGAGATATAAAACTTGGTAATGGGGCTCCTGATTAGCGCCGTTCATGTCTAAATATCATGCATCAGAAAGTTAAATATTAATGTGTGGCGGGACTGATGAACTGAAATCAGACACAACCTTATTCTACAGATTACAGTTATAAATGTTCTCCCAACGTAAACAGGAGTTTTAAACAAAATACATCATTTTTATTTTTCAAACTATTTGATTTATTGCTAGATAAGGTCAAAAAATGGGGCTGCTGTAGTCCCAACATAATTACTTTATGTTGTTGTTTTTTAAAAAAATATTTTCAAATTATTTTAGTTTCTTAAATTTCCATTATATAATGAAACTCCAATTTTGTTTGTTGGATGAATTAAATTGTCATGCGGTTTAAACATATATTATCTATATTGTGTACTTTTAATTCAACTGAAATTTACAAAAACAGACAAAGTATTATGTAGCTTTGGCCACTTAAGGGCCTGCAGCAGTTTATGGCCGTTAAAGCTGGAATGTGGTTTTGACAGTAAGAAAAATTATGGTTTTGTGGGGAAATATTTGTTGAAAAAAAAATGTGATTGACATCTGCATAAGGTCAGAGAGGTGATCACACTCTTCCTTTGAAAACCTTCTTATTGATAAATTCAAACAGTGAGATAAATCCATTAATTTACATGTCATACAATTGTAAATACATTTAAGTTTGAACTCAGTCAGAGAATACTGCATCTAGCACAGTATAGTGTAGCGTTAAATTATATCTATTCATAAATTACATGAAATACACAATCCTGTTGCAAAGCTTGCAAAATGACTCTGCCAAGCTATGGGTCCTAACTCCACAAGCCTTCATGTGATTTTGCAAGCTCTCTGAAACTATCTCTGCAAGCTTGCATGTGGTGTCGCTAAGCTGTGCTGCACAGACTCTGCAAATTTTTTTTTTCTTTAGTATTGCATCGTCAAGTTGCTTTATCACTCTGCCAAGCTTGCGATGTAATGTTGAAGCTTGCTGCAACTGTAACTAGCTTGCATTTGACTCCAGCAAGCTTGCGCAAGATGTTAGTAAAATGTTGCCAGAAAACAATGCAATCTATTTAAGCTTGCGGCAAGTCAAACAAGCTTGCGGCAGCAGTATACAAGGGTTACGAAGCTGTGCTTCGCAAGCTTCATTTCTATAAGGCGATTTGCCGACTCTTGGATTTTTGGTTCAGTTAGTATTGATGATAGGTAAAGAACGCAGACAGTTCAGCCCATACAATGACTGTTCGCAGTGTCCTCCTGCCAATGATTCAGTGAATTTTGTATGCAAAAGCAGCTCCTTGTCATCCAATTTCACAACCAATGATTATGGTAAGTACATTCTTGTTTCCAACTGTGATTACGATCATTCAAAATTGCTTTCTAGCATAGTTCCAACAATTGTCATCTGTATGATTGACTGTTTAATGGCCTACTATGTGATTAACATGGGAGTCGATCGAGGCATTCTAAAAGTTGGAGTCACAACTCTCTCAACGATAGTCACGACTGACATCCAGGTCCTATAGGCAGTGGTTATCCGTTTACTTAGACAACTTGTAATTCCCTGAAATTCATAAACATTACATATTATGGAGTATTTGGTGTCAATTTTGATATTTATTGCTACAGTGTATAAGATTTACTTGAACCATTTGATGATTATTATAAGTTCTTTTCTTTCCAATCTATCACAAACACCTATCACTTCTTAATGAAAACAACAAGCCACCTGCGACAGCAGCTATGTACTTCAGATACAACAGCTTTTGAAAATTGTCCTGCCTATCAGTGATTGCCATTGAAATGACATATCAGATATTCAATTAAACCCTTCAATGATATTCTATTATAAAGGGACGCCTATATAACACTGTGAAGACACATTTAAAAAATGTCAAACTTTGCTATCTGAATATCTGGACAGTGTTTGAATGGACAAAATAAAACAACCTTAACACACAAAGTTTGGTGACAGTATGCTGTCACTAGTACAATATGTACAAGATACAAATTGTAATCAGTGATAGGAAATTCTGCAACACAGCAGTCTAATGGGGGAAAGCTGGAATAGGTCTCTCAATAATATTCTTACTTTTTTAAAGCACTACTGATCGTTTCAAACTGCAAACTTTTTTCAAAGCTTCATTTTTAGACCATGTCAGAGACACTAGTCCAACATGAGAATCATATGCAGCTCAGATTTTTTAAACTGTAAACACAGTGTTTATACAGTGCCTTTAACCCTACATACCAGGTCTATTACAGACTAAATTTTGCATGAAAACATGACAATAGGCACTGTATTGGAGACATGATAACAATGACAATGAAATCAACCTGTGTGCACAAGCAATACAATGGCACTGCACAACACAAGCCTGTACACATGCACTTGGCAAAACACGGGGTTTGCTATCACCTGGTCTAATACCACTTAGTCTAATGTCTGGGCTAACACTATTTGATCTAAACCCACTTGGTCGAATTCTCTGTTTGTCTAATGACCATTAGGTCTAATAGCCAGTAGGTCTAATGACCATTTGGTCTAATTATCACTTTGGAAATTAGCCAAAATAGATATTAGACGAGTTGTTGTTAGACCAACTGGTTATTAGACAAAATGACTTGAGACTGAATGGTGATTAAACAAAATAGGTATAAGACAAAACGGAAATTAGACTAAATGAAAAGTACACAGAACTGGAACAGGAACTGTGGAGTTGGACGAACTGATAATTAGACCAAGTGACAGGTTCCCAGACAGGACAAGACCTCTTGGCACCTACCAAATCTAATCAACTGCTCAACAGTGGTATCGCTTTCAATGGAATAGATGTTAGCTGTATACAACTGGCCTGGCTGTAAATCTGTGAATATGACCCTTCTGTCTTCCTCATTGGGTGAAATAATGACTCCTTGCGAAGGTGTGATGTTAAATCGATAGTTAGCACCACGATCACCGTAGGCGTATTCAATGGCTGTCTCATTCCTTGCCCACTCGTACGTTGCATCTGAAGGTATTGGATCTGGTGGAAGAAATGAGTTGATATGTTGAGTAATCATAAATGGCTTGAGTAGTAAGCAGAAGAGAATTCAACCCTGCATTGCATATGCTACTGGGTAGACTTTGGGGCAGGGCTGCCACTCAAAATTTTAGTTTTCCCCTATGCCGCATGCGTATTTTCACTTACAGACACTGCTTTTCTCCTACGCCCCAATAAGCCAATTTTTCCCTAAGGAGCTATGTTTTCCCCTACAAAATTCCACTTTTCCCCAGCGCAGGTATGTTTTCCCCTACAAAATAACCTTAGTAAACGCAAGAGATTCACTTTAATTGAAAAAGTTGACATTTTGATCACCTCGATACTGCAGCATACACGCATTACAGTTTTCGTAATTTTACAATATAGTGACCAACTTGGACAATGGATTTACCCAAATAATGTCTACAGATGAATATATATGGAAGTTCTTAGAAAACCTTGAGGATTTAAGAATATTTTTTGAAAATTGTCAAAAATCCCTACAAATCATCAAAAATCCCTACTTTCCCCTACTGAAGGTCATTTTCCCCGTGGGGATTCCCTACTCCCTACGGTTGGCTAAAATTCCCCACGGTAGGGATTTTCCCCTATGAGTGACATTGGGGCAACACATAGGTGGATCAATCAACAAGTCCCAGGAAAACCTAGAGGATTGTTGTTATTTACAACGTTAAAAAAATCTGAGCCGCATAATACTCCATACTATAAGTGTCTCAGATAAGGTAAAAAAAAGAAGCCTTGAAAAAACTGTACTTCAGAACAATCGCTTAGTGCTTTAACCTGTTGGAGACTAAGTACGAGTTGACTCGTGTTGGGGTCTATGGCAAATGCGTGTTATGGTGAAATCAAATCGTCTCCAACGGGTTAAAAGAGTGAAAATCTATTAGTCTCCAATTCTGCCATGCCCATTTTCATCCACAGACTGCTACATGTATGTCACAATTAATCCATTGGCTCTGGGAACTAGATGTGCCTTGTAATAACTAAATGAGATTACAGAATCTTGGAGGCAAAGGGTTAAAGGTATTGGCTAACATTTACCACAGTTAAAAAAAATCTGAGCTACATGATTCCCCATGTTACCATTGTCTTTGATAAGGTCCAAAAATGAAGCCCTGAAAAAATTGTATTTTAAAATGATTATTTAGTGCTTTAAAAAAGTGAAAATCATAAGTTGATCAGATTCACCTGCCCATTTTCTCCCATAGACTTACTGTGTGTACACCTACGCTATTTAAACTCGCCAAGAGTTTGTTTATTCATGCATAACTTGCCATTGGCAGTGTAACTTTCCAAACTTTTGTATTCTAGGATGTTTATTTATCCATATGAACACTACCATGTAGTTCAGATATTAAAATTTGACATTTTTTTAAATTGAAGCTCCACAATGTTAGCCTAACACTGGCAAGGCATCTCTTTTGTATGCCTAAAATCAACTCATAGTTTGTGTAAATACACTGGCATATAGAAGAAAGAAACTTTTCAAAACCTTTCACAAAGTATAGGAGCTAAAACTCACTTTAGTCTGATTGGAAGTATAGTGTCTATTAGATTTTCATTCAATTAAATTATCATAGATACTAAAATTCTAAGTCTAAATGCCTTTAAACAGCATCTTTGAGAGTTGAGAAAAAAAAGTTAAAATCTATTTACCTGTAACAAATATCTGCGTCGGTGTTGGTTCTTCATTTTCTGTTTCATTGACTCTGATCGTAGCGTTAACAATGGATTTGATTTGCACTGTGTAATTGGTCGAAGGTCTCAAGTTCCGCAGCTGGTAGTTTAGTTCAGTGGTTCTCTCTTCCCGGCCATTGGGTATTAGTCTTTCGTCTTCTGTGGACGACAGAAGTATGAGGTATTGGTCTACTTGGCCAGCAGCTTCTCGGCTCCAAGTCACAATCGCGTCCGTCAATGTGACATCAGACACAGCTAGATTCTGTACTCTTTCTGGGTCTGCAAGAAACAAAGGTGTGCAACATGGACCTCACAAAACAAAATAGTGTACCTCACATTTTTTTTTGACAGTATAAGTGAAGATTATAATCTTAACCACAGATGGAATGTTATTTTCCGGTAAGATATATGAAAAAATTCCCTAGCAATCTTCACCTCACAAACAAACAATGCTTTTTCAATGCTGAAAAAATACATCAAAACTAGAAATTTGGTGTGTCCATAGGACACGGATGCCCCCGTTTAACTCGATCAGTAAGCATTCATTATTGAGTGATCATGTGGAAACCAATTAGCATGAGCTGTGATCTTTTGACCTTTGACCTGTGGACTCCAAATTCAAACTTGACCTGTCTTTTAGAATGATGTACCTACAAACATTTAAACTTGACCTGTATTTTAGTGTGTTCTACCTACACACCAAAAATTTTTAAAATCGGTCAAATATTTTTAAGTTATCGTGTGGAAACCAATTTGCATATATAATGAGCTGTCAGTGACTCTTACCACTGCATTACCTGAAGAGAAATGGGAAATAGGAAATATATATTTCATTTGTTTTAAGATATCATAATGTCCAGAAAGTACTCATAAGGTAGATGAAGACCTAAATTAAACTTCGAACTTCAAATTAAACTTCAGACACTGAATTGGCGATATAACATTTTTCACTCTTCAATCTAGCCAAGCTATCACTAGTTAGCCCTGAAGCCTTTCTCCCTTCTTATCTCCACACTCTCTCCCTCTATCATGCTCATCTGTCACCCTGTCAAGGTCGCTTCTCTGGCAGGGCAGGGGATTACTGCTCAGCACTTTTGTTACTAACGCCAGCCGCAATCTCAGATGTCGATAAGTAGTAGAATTCAACTTTGGGGTCGCAGTTTTAATGACAGATTTTCGTCATGCAAACTTTTAGTGCATGGAAATTAGACAGCCAAAAACACTTCAAGATAGATTAATGTATATATTGTAAACCACCTGCATATCTTACATGTTGTTATTGTCGCGTTGAATGACTGGCCTGATGAAGAAGTATGAGAGAACATGTAGATGGTCCCTGGATCAAGCGATGTAGAATTGTACAAAGTCTGAGATTTACAATCTTCGCTGACAAGATGGGTTGCTTCTGTGAAAAAATTCCCGTCGTAACGTCTTCTGGTAACGTTAAACTCAGAATCGGACAGCCAAGCTAGCCAAATGTAAGTTGATGTACGATCTAGTATGGTGAACTGATCCTCAGGTACGTAATCTGAATGTTGATGAAATATAACCATAAACCCTTTACATACTGAATGTATTCTGCGCTGATAATAATGAAAATTTTTCTTTTCATATATTCTTCGAGTTTTGTTTTCCGTATTGTAGTATTGAAAATGGTAATTTTTCTATACATGTTATGTACGCACACAAGCTAATTTTTGGTATCTCCTGTACAAAGATAAAGATGAAAATAACAATTGTTCAATCATACAATCATACACATAACATTAGCACTTAACATGTAAAGGGTTAAAATTAAGTCTTTGACAAGTTGCTGGCACAATTTCACTTCCAAAATGGTATCCTTTCAATAGTTTTCACTGTCCAATAAAGTACTATAGGTTAAGAGATAATTTACTCCAATTGAATTGTATTTTCATCCAAATTTGAAAAATGGAAAATCAGTTTGGGTTCACATGCAGAACATCTACAACAACAGTGATATACAAACACAATGAGAATACTTAAAAAAATATAATAATACACAAACAATGTATTGAAATTCAATAAAGATGTAGACAATTGACATAAAAATCATAATATAAACGTACAACATAACATGCATTCTAATGCCATTTGCAAAATTGGAATAAAGAAAAAATAAATGTGAGAGAAAGAATTAGCATTTGAATGGCGATCATTGAAAGAAAAATTAAATGGAAATATGTTAGCATTAATCAAATCATTATCATAACTGTAATATTTGTGAGTTTGTATGGACAAGCACAAAAATTATCTTAAAGGTGGTACAAATAAGGAGGAGGAGGAGGGAAATGCATAAACTGACGTACCTGTGACAGCAGGAATGGTTTGTGGTGTGCTTCGCTTCGACCCTGTCATCGAAAGTATTGTTATCATGTACGACGTCGAAAGCCTCAAATCAGAAAAATCTATTCTGGTGTCAGTCGTTGAAAAAAATTCAGTGAAACCGGCACAGGCACCATACGTCAATGTCAACTCGTAAGAAACACTTTCACCTGCACTTGCTGTCCAGTTAACCGAGAATCCACTGTGAGATATTGTTTCATTTATGACAGCAAAGTCAGCAGGAGGGAGAGGGACTTCACATGGAGAAAAAGAAATTAATGGAGAAAAGAGCAGGCTCCTGTAAATAATGAATACTTAAAATAATGAACTATCGTCATGATAGAAATTGAGCTCTACATACTGTTACACCACATAGCTACACAATAGCTCTGCTTTTCATAACAACTTCTAATATGACTAAGCACAAGAAGTGCTGGGCTATGGTCTCAAAAGAATGTGACTTTTGTGTCATTTCAAATCAAATCATCTTCAATGTCAAATTTCACAGCCAAACCCTGAAAAGAGTATTTGATTTTGCAATCCCTGAATTACGGATTGCTTGGTTCCATGTCGTTTGATCTGGGAACCTGACTTCTATTTCATAAACTAACCCAAACCCAAACTGGTACGGTAAACAATAAAAAGGTTAGTACAAAAAAAAATGAGATTAGAGTGTGAATATGAAGAACATTTGAAACAGCTGAACCAAAAGTTTTCTTATGAGAAAAAGCATGAATAAAACAAACCTTTTGTTCCGGCGCTCACCAGTGAATGTGCACACGGCATTTCCATTACAATTTGGGCAGTGCATTGAAATCACTATAGTAACCAATGCACTTGGTTCAGTAGTTTCATTTATTTTGGTCATTCATGTTCTATTCTTACATGTATTTTAACTCTTTACACGCGGTATTCGCACCCATGCACTCCCTGCAGCTTGCGGGATTCGCATTTTACACTCAAACGTAGAAACGATTGTATTCACCCGATTTATACTGATTTTCCCCGATGGTAGCGGTATTCGCTATGTATTGTTTACATTCCTCAAGTACGGGGTATTATGTAACATTCTAAAAAGAACCATAAAAATTGATAAATACAATCAAGGCCCCGTAATACAAAAGAAAGCTGGATTAGATGGAAGTGAATTTTGTAAAGAACACTCAAAGTCAATAACAATAAAACACGCTTTTCACTGATAATCGCTCTAGTCACTGACCTTTGGTGACTCATCTCTAAGTTGTGACAAATCAGGTTTCTATATGCAGCTTGTGGTTTACTCTCTTGTATTATTTGAATGGAGTCGTATATTATCAAGCAGGACGCTTAGAATTTCATGTATATTGGTTGCAATTAGGCATTACTTTACAAAATCCAGATGTATATTTCCAAATAGCCTTTATGCAATCAAAAGGTCTGCAAAATGTACTTCAACTTTGCTGCACAACATTTTTCCTAAAAACGATGTTGTGAAAAGTTATAGCTAGTTGAAGTAAGTCATTCAATTTCCTTTCCCGTAACTTAGCGCTCTTGAAAAAAAGTCTGCACGCAGCTAGGGGTTACACGGTCCCGCACACAAAGAGTTAATCTACGTTTTTGTTGTTGAACGCACCGCCTAGTTACTGTTATAAGACCAGAACTGCCCTGGAAAAATTAAGATGATTGGCAGGTATGAAACCCTATTCTGAATGGGAAATCCAATGGCAACTCTAACCCTACTTCTTGTACATTGTCAACGGAGCAACCAGTGTTGGAGGATTCGACGCCGACTTTGCCAGTCCTCAGCCTCGGCCTCCTAATACCGTGACTTGGACTCGTCCTTGGCCTCATAACATGCGGCCTCTGTGACTCGGGTCAAGGCCGCGTCGAAGATGAATCCAAGAATAACCCCATCTCATTTGTTGGACATGCATTTTGAAGTATTTTCCCCTTATACAGTATTCCATAAGAAATTATGCAAATCCTAATATTACATGAAGCTATTATGTACCTCTAAAATCTACCCAGCCCGTGACTTTCACGCAGTTATTTTCACATGGATCAATGATTCTCTATGTCGCTGCTCATTACTACAAGTCGGGCACTGTGAAAGTCGAAGCATGTTCATTAACTACTGTAAAACACTATACTTTCGCAACATGAAACTTTCGCGAATAGGAGCCGACGGCCATTTCGCGTGCATGAAACTTTCGCGGATCACCTACCATGAAATAAATGAAATTTGCTTGGAAGAAGTATTTGGGTGATTTATTAATAAATTATCACAACAGTTTATAGAAAATATTTGTTTTAATGCCTCTGAAACTCAATTTTATCAAATGTAGAAGTGCATTGCGACCATCGAAAGTGACTGCGCACCATTATCTCAATTCATTTGACTTGTACAGTAGACATTCTTGTATTGGCATAAAAAAGTTGTGTATACACAAACTTTCGCGTGCATTTTACTTTCGCGAATCTCGACTCCTCGCGAAATTCGTGAAAGTTAGATGCTCGCAAACATTTCTGGTTACAGTTAATTGTTCTGATGACATTTACAACAAATTTTGTTTACCTCAAAGTCGGCAGTTTTTGCTTTACTTTGTTTGAATTTTTCTCAAATTTCAGTACTTGGTTGATTTGAATGAATGGTTGAGTGGTTGAATGATTGTGTTCATTTGATTGTAGGATTTCAAAGTGATTTTAAAAGGTTAAAACTTTGCCTTATAAGAATATTAAATTATTTTTGTGAGTTGGTGACTCGGACACTGTCTTGGCCTCGGGACGGTCGTGACTCGACTACAACACTGGGAGCAACTATCGCCAGAGCAAATGTTGGGTCATTGATGGTCTCCAATCCTGGTAATACCTTCAAAATTAGAACATTTGGTTTTCAGACTATTAGCCTGGAGGGCAATTCCCTTTAACCCTATCAGCCCAGGCTTTTTTTAAATTGCATAGCCTGGGGGGGGGCCTAATTTGGCCCCCCTTTTTTTGAAAAATATTTACGTTCTATTTTTAAGAAATAAGTTATGCATATTTATGTATAAAATCATATTTTTGCCTATAACTCCCTTTAAACAGCTCACAGAATGCTAATTTTTGGTGATAATATTCTTTTTGACTTTTCTAACAATTTATCTGTCAAAAAAAAATGCTGAATCAGAATTAATTTCTTATGTATTTCATTTTTCTTTGAATGTCTTATGTATTTCTGAGTTTTTTTGAGCTTTTGTTTTTTATTGTTTTTTCGATGAAATTTCTCGGGGACACTTTTGCGATCATAAACAGTATAAAATTAGTTAATTTTAATCAGTAAAAGTAAAAATAATCATACATTTATGAATTTGGGCTGAAAACACGATTTGCATTGAAATAACACATGATTTCATATATTTGAGCGATTCTTGGTGTGACATGTAAGTACGAAAGTTGTGTAACTCTAAACCGCGTACCCGGACGTCGGC
>JZLH01S0299611.1:0-15867 GCA_001188425.1 Eucidaris tribuloides | reverse complement strand
TGCCCCCTTCTCAAGATTTCACCCTGGCGCTTTCCCCTGGAAGTACCACAAACCTGTCTGAAACGTCACACGTGGATTTCCCTCCGCATCACTCCTCTGTGGCATAAATGCACCGGAAGGATTTAGAATAGTCCCCACTTCAAAGGTATACCTGGTCAGCGGTATCAAGGCCTTCCACGGTATAACTTGTATCGCCATCAGTGCTGGGATCGTGTCATAAAGACTTCGTCGGTGCTCGCCTCATCAATGAAATATATCTCAAACGAATCATATGGACTTGGTACACTCATATCATTTCGGCTGAGTTGGCCGTTCCCATGATAAATTGGCAGACACCGCATCAAATTCCCATTATAACGAGGTTAAGTGGTGGCAGAGGATCTTGAAGAAGAAGGGGAAATTATGAATCACATTCGAACATGCAATTAAATTTTGAATTTTTACACTCGGCAAAAAAAATTCTTGACACTTATAAAAGTTAAAATTAACCATATAAATTATTATTAAAAGGTACATTATTGTATATCAATACGACCAGACATTATTCCACTTCCAGTATGACATGAAGTTAACATGTAGGTAGTCATGCATGGCTGATAACATGCATTAAACAATAGCAAGGTCAGTAAAAAAAAAATGCAAGAAGTGGAACAGTCAGTCTTTTGTGTGTTATGTGGCAGCTCTTGAACAAAAAAATTAAATTAGTCATTTGAAAGAGAAAAGAAAATTGTCCATCTTGAATCACATCACTATTCCACTGGAATTTTTAAATAAAAATTAGTCAATGAAAAAAAAGGTCAAATTTCAGTATCTTGACTAATCAAGAACAGTTCAATATATTGTTTGTCCTCCCTGGCTCTGAATGAGTGCAGCACATCGACGTCGCAGGATCATCTTAAAGTGCATGTCCAAATGATGCATCTCATGATGCATCTCTAAGCATTTCATTGAAATCATAAAACACCTGTTGAAATTGTTGAATGTATGCCTACAAGATGGACCTGATCATTAGTATTTGAAGGCTCAATTTCTTGCAATTTTTTTTTTACTGACCTTGCTATTATTTAATGCATGTAATCAGCCATGCATGACTGCTCACATATTAACTCTTTACCCGCAGTATTCGCATCCATGCACTACCTGCAGCGTGCGGGATTCGCATTTCATGCTCAAACGTAGAAACGATTGTATTCACCGCGAATTACACGGATTTCCCGGATACTAGCAGTAATCTCTTTGTATTGTTTACATTCCTCAAGTACGGGGGTATTATGTTAGGTTCTAAAGGAACCAGAAAAATCGATAACATGGAAGCTTCGTGATACAATGGACAAAGGATTAAATACAGATTAACTTTAAAAGAACAGGAATAAGTCATTAAAATAACACGCGCTATATTCACCGCGATAATCTCTTCATTCACTCTCATATTTGGTGACTCATCTCTTTCATGAACTTGTAACAAGTCAGGTTTTTATTTATAACTTGTGGTTTACCCTCTTGTAATTATTTGAATGGAGTTGTATATTTTCAAGCAGAAACTTAGAATTACATGTATGTTGGTCACAATTAGCCATTACTTTACAAACCTCAGATGTATATTTCCAACACCCTTTATGCATTAAGGAAGGTCTGTAAAATGTAACTTCAACTTTGCTGTAGGAATTATTTTTCTTAAAACGTTGTCGTGCGAAGTTTATTGCTACTTGAAGTCAGTTTAGTTATTTCCTTTCCGATACTGAGCGCTCTTGAAATAAACTCCGCACGCACAGGATTGCAGGGTCCCGCGCACAAAGAGTTAACTTCATGTCATACTGGAAGTGGAAATATTGTCCTGGTCATATTGATATACAATAATGTACCTTTTAATAAAAATTTATATGGTATATTTTAACTTTTATAAGTGTCCAAGAACTGTTTTTGGCCGATGTATATACTGAGAGCTATAGGAATGATTAAATGGTAGTAGGTCATATAATTGAAAGAGGTCAAAAATGCCTCAAGAACCAAATAAGTTAAACACACATGTACACTAATACAGTGTGTCCCAGAAAAAAGGAAACGACATTGAGAAGATATTATTATATGTTAATAACATATATGACAAAAATTTGTACATAGTTGAAAGCATATTTTCTCTTCTTTAATTTGATTCCAGTCACGCATGACTGAGCAAAGACAATCAGAAGACACAGGTAGGCCTATATATATCATTTGCACGAGCAACTTGAAATCAAGTCGTTTGAATGTATTCAGAACGTCTTCGACATTGGAGGACATCATATGAAAAGTCCATTTTATCTTCTTTCGTATTGATCAATTTATGAAAAATGAGCAATGCATGAGTGAGAAAATACAATGTGAAATGATGCTTGTTTTCAGAAATGTTCCAAAATGCATTCATTACAATATGCTTTCTGGATTTGGCAGCCATCAACCAAGAAATTACATTGCCTAACAAGATTCAGGGCCTATTGTTGTGCCCGAATCAAGATATTGTGTGAAGTCAGGTGTGCATGAACCTTTGTTCAGCCTGCCTCCAGAAGCCTAAAATGTATTCATTCTGAAAATCACGATAAAACAGGCATGTTTTAATTAACTTGTTCTCCGTCACACGTTATTCATTTTTACCGCATGAGGTGTCAGATAAAAAGAAGAAATATTGAATATTATGTCATGCTTATTTCTTAAAAATAATTACATTTGCTACCCGGCACAAAAATGCACTCAAAACATGGAATTTGTGCATGCAAATGAAATTTTGGTAGCATCAATATTCATTGTTTCAATTCAATCATGCGTGAGTAATGAATAATATGTTGAGTATCAAATGAAAGAAGAGAAACACAGCTTTACAAACATACCTAATTCAACTAAGATATTCTTTATTATGATGGAATATTTTTAGCCATGAAGTCCGGTTTCCTTTTTTCTGGTGACACACTGTATACAACGACGACAAAATGTATAACCACAAACTTTTCACAAGAGAAATTTTAATACAGTATGATTCGGGGAGCACACACCACTTCTTCCAGTTCTAGCTATGTTAAGTACACATTAAATGTCCTTTTCAAGTTTCATATTCATCAAAAATATGAATACTCAATTACAGAAAATACAAAAGTGAACGTGGCCTCGTTCTCTGAACACTGTGAATAACATGTACATAATACTTTTCTTTCTGGCACAAAAATGACACATGACAGTTAAAAGAAGTGGTAAAATGGTGACCCAAGATATTTTCAGCGACAACTGCTCTGGTACAGATTATCCCCGAAGAAAAAGTCAGATTATCATTGTTTTGATTCTTCAGGTTAAGGTAAGGGTAGTGGTTAGGTCAGGTTAGGATCAGGGTTGAGCTAAATCAGATTCAACTTTAGCCAAAAGCACTGGCCAGGGCAGAAAATAATTTTAAATTTGTTTGAAGCTACTTTCAAGTCTGATATAAATATTTTAGTATGGTCTACATTGAAACCTATGAAGAAAATTGAGGCTGTTTTTTTTTTTTTTTTTTTTTTTGGGGGGGGGGGGGGAGGCTAAATTGCCCTCCAGCCCCTGAGTTTTCCTAAGCTGGTACTGGCACAACTGTTGCTGCCGTAGGTCATGCACTGACAAAAATGTTTTAAATTGAAGTACCTATTTACTCAATTCACCATCAAGTGTAATGTTTGGTTCAGAACGTATTATTGCTCTACTAATTGAATAATCTCAACTTGAATGCAAATACTTTTTCTTTGCACCTCTAACCTTACCACTTCGTGTTTGGACACTCGCTATAAAAAACCCTTCCTCTGATGTGAGATTGATGTGAATGTGGTGCCAGCACCGACATCAGAAATCTCATGCTGGAGTTTGAGATAGATGGCTGTGTCGGAAGGCCGTCTCGGGTCAGGTGTTAAAATATACCCACTGGTGTTGCGGGTCCCAGCGGAGTTTTAGCGTGTCGGACCGTAATTGATTCCACAACAAATGCCCGGGATCCAAAGTCACTTTTGGCAGCAAAATGAGAAAATAAAGTTAACAAGTATTTAAACATAATTATTTGGGGGTAATTTAAAATGGATGATATATTTCCATCATGAAATAAATTATTTTATAAATCAATTTTATCTCATTGAAATTATTTGAAAATAATGTAAAATGTAAGGCCACCAGTATTAAATTACCAAAAAGTTAGAGTCTCCATAGCTGGAGCCAAATTCTTAAAAACTCAAAATGCTATAATCTTCAGAACAGTGCATGGCATTGAGAAACGAGTCCAAAAAAATGACAGAGAACTTACTTGTTGCTGCATTGATGGCTGCTACCTTCACTAACTCTGTCTGCTTCATGTTCTATACACTTCAACAGCGTAGGTGATCACCAATGTCCAAGTTGGTGAATGTGAATCTCGTCTCCAAAATTGTCTGGCATTATGGCCGGTGTAGGCTGCGATACATGCGAGATACAGATATCGTAGCTACTGTTGATTCCACACGGACCTGTCCACTCGATGGTGATTTCAGTGAGGGTGGCCGAACTGACCGCCAGGTCTCTGAGGGGACTGATGGCTGCAAATGGGAATGGTCAAAGAATATAGTCACATTGGCACACTGGTGGGGGGGTCATGGGCATCCAGAAGAGTCTTTTACCACACAGTTTGCAGTAAACTTCGCGAAGTTTCTCACTTCCCAAAGATTAACTTCGCAAAGTTTAGCAATGTGGTACTCAAACTTCTCACTAATCTTCCAGCGAAACATCCAACAACTTTGTAGAAAATTTCCTGAACATATCGAGAACCTTCCCACAACATTTTGAGTGTGAACACAAACCTTCGGAAGTTATATCCTGTGAGCCTCAGTGCACTTCTGGGACGTTACACAAACACGGATTTGTAGTTGATATACATTTATTGGTATACGCCTGTAGCTTGTATATTACATGTATGTTGCGTTTTATGGCACACAACGTTACATCCAAGCTAATCCAATATTTGTTACAGCCTTAGCTTTCATTAAAATAAATATGGAGTATAAAGGACATTGATCATTGTGGAAACAAAATTCCTGATCATCTGTGTGGAGCACAGTCCCATAATACTTTTTTGTTTCAACATGCGGAATGCATATTAAATCTTTGGGACAGTTTTGCGAGAAGTAAATCTTCCATGAAGATTTACCCACAGTGTATAACGATCGAACCAAACTTCACAAAATCTTTGAGAGAATTAAAATTCATGAAGATTTGTATTGTAAATGCATCTATTGGCACCACACCTAACTCTCGCGGGTGTTATTTTTTTGCTAATTAGCATGGATCAATAAATGCACTGAAGATAATACTAGGGATTTACAATCTCTCCAGAGCCTCTTATTTACTAATACACATCTCATGGACCGGCAACAAGTCATTTGTAACCTTCTATGAGTTTGTTTCATCATGAATTTATTTAATATCAAAGATAATATATAAACGTATAAACATAAAAAACGACCAGGTCCAATCATTTCTTTCCACGCAATGTGCCTATATTCCACTGTGTATTTAGATTCAATACATATACACTACTTTGCATTATGAAATATAATTCTCAGAGTTGGAGGGCAAAATAAATGTGCACTAGATAACACAAACTTAGTGTGCAAACATATCAACAGCTCGCCTAACAAAAACGGCTGGAAAGATTTCCTCACTTGGCATATCATCAAATAAAACATTTCCCTACCGTAGATAACAGATACTGTGTGCATTTTGTTGTTGAATATATATCAGTGTGCAGTGTGTATCATATAGTTTGCTTTACAACTCCCAGACCAGAGTAAGCACTACAAAAGGGCCTGATAGTGTACCCAATGGTGGTGCCAGTGGGGGGGGGGGGGGAGGGAAGGTGGCTGGCTACACCGTATGGTTTTGAAGAACAGAAACTGCGGGGTGCTTAGTTTTTGTTGACAATTTTGGCCCCCTCCCCACCAAATTGTTCACCTAAGATGGGGTAGCATCAGACCTGATCACCCTTTTTTAACTTGTCACAAAATTCTGTCAATATTCTTAACCCCCTTCTCAAGATTTCACCCTGGCGCTTCCCCTGGAAGTACCACAAACCTGTCTGAAACGTCACACGTGGATTTCCCTCCGCATCACTCCTCTGTGGCATAAATGCACCGGAAGGATTTAGAATAGTCCCCACTTCAAAGGTATACCTGGTCAGCGGTATCAGGCCTTCCACGGTATAACTTGTATCGCCATCACGTGCTGGGATCGTGTCATAAAGACTTCGGTCGGTGCTCGCCTCATCAATGAAATATATCTCAAACGAATCATATGGACTTGGTACACTCATATCATTCGGCTGAGTTGGCCGTTCCCATGATAAATTGGCAGACACCGCATCAATTCCCATTATAACGAGGTTAAGTGGTGGCAGAGGATCTTGAAAGAAGAAGGGGAAATTATGAATCACATTCGAACATGCAATTAAATTTTGAATTTTTACACTCGGCAAAAAAAATTCTTGGACACTTATAAAAGTTAAAATATACCATATAAATTATTATTAAAAGGTACATTATTGTATATCAATACGACCAGACATTATTCCACTTCCAGTATGACATGAAGTTAACATGTAGGTAGTCATGCATGGCTGATAACATGCATTAAACAATAGCAAGGTCAGTAAAAAAAAAATGCAAGAAGTGGAACAGTCAGTCTTTCAGTTGTGAAAGTTTATGTGGCATAAGCTCCATTGAACAACAAAAATTAAAGTTAAATGTCACTTTGAAGAGAAAAGAAAATTGTCCATCTTGAATACATCACTATTCCACTGGAATTTTTAATAAAAAATTAGTCAATGAAAAAAAAGGTCAAATTTCAGTATCTTGACTAATCAAGAACAGTTCAATATATTGTTTGTCCTCCCTGGCTCTGAATGAGTGCAGCACATCGACGTCGCAGGATCATCTTAAAAGTGCATGTCCAAATGATGCATCTCATGATGCATCTCTAAGCATTTCATTGAAATCATAAACACCTGTTGAAATTGTTGAATGTATGCCTACAAGATGGACCTGATCATTAGTATTTGAAGGCTCAATTTCTTGCAATTTTTTTTTTACTGACCTTGCTATTATTTAATGCATGTAATCAGCCATGCATGACTACCTACATGTTAACTTCATGTCATACTGGAAGTGGAATATTGTCTGGTCATATTGATATACAATAATGTACCTTTTAATAAAAATTTATATGGTATATTTTAACTTTTATAAGTGTCCAAGAACTGTTTTTGCCGAGTGTATATACTGGAGAGTATAGGAATGATTAAATGGTAGTGGGTCATATAATTGAAAGAGGTCAAAAATGCCTCAAGAACCAAATAAGTTGAAACACACATGTACACTAATACAGTGTGTCCCAGAAAAAAGGAAACCGACATTGAGAAGATATTATTATATGTTAATAACATATATGACAAAAATTTGTACATAGTTGGAAAGCATATTTTCTCTTCTTTAATTTGATTCCAGTCACGCATGACTGAGCAAAGACAATCAGAAGACACAGGTAGGCCTATAATATCATTTGCACGAGCAAACTTGAAATTCAAACAGTCACGTTTGAATGTATTCAGAACGTCTTCGACATTGGAGGACATCATTGAAAAGTCCATTTTATCTTCTTTCGTATGATACCTCATTTATGAAAAATGAGCAATGCATGAGTGAGAAAATACAATGTGAAATGATGCTTGTTTTCAGAAATGTTCCAAAATGCATTCATTACATATGCTTTCTGGATTTGGCAGCCATCAACCAAGAAATTACATTGCTAACAAGATTCAGGGCCTATTGTTGTGCCCGAATCAAGATATTGTGTGAAGTCAGGTGTGCATGAACCTTTTGTTCAGCCTGCCTCCAGAAGCTAAAATGTATTCATTCTGAAAATCACGATAAAACAGGCATGTTTTAATTATACTTGTTCTCCGTCACACGTTATTCATTTTCTACGCATGAGGTGTCAGATAAAAGAAGAAATATTGAATATTTATGTCATGCTTTTATTTCTTAAAAATAATTACATTTGCTACCCCAAAAATGCACTCAAAACATGGAATTTGTGCATGCAAATGAAATTTTGGTAGCATCAATATTCATTGTTTCAATTCAATCATGCGTGAGTAATGAATAATATGTTGAGTATCAAATGAAAGAAGAGAAACACAGCTTTACAAACATACCTAATTCAACTAAGATATTCTTTATTATGATGGAATATTTTTACCATGAAGTCCGGTTTCCTTTTTTCTGGGACACACTGTATACAACGACGACAAAATGTATAACCACAAACTTTTCACAAGAGAAATTTTAAACAGTATGATTCGGGGAGCACACACCACTTCTTCCAGTTCTAGCTATGTTAAGTACACATTAAATGTCCTTTTCAAGTTTTCATATTCATCAAAAATGTGAATACTCAATTACAGAAAATACAAAAGTGAACGTGGCCTCGTTCTCTGAACACTGTGAATAACATTACCATAATACTTTTCTTTCTGGCACAAAATGACACATGAACAGTTAAAGAAGTGGTAAAATGGTGACCCAACATATGTTTCAGCGACAACTGCTCTGGTACAGATTATCCCCGAAGAAAAAGTCAGAGTTATCATTGTTTTGATTCTTCAGGTTAAGGTATGGGTAGTGGTTAGGGTCAGGGTTAGGATCAGGGTTGAGCTAAATCAGATTCAACTTTAGCCAAAAGCACTGGCCAGGGCAGAAAATAATTTTAAATTTGTTGAAGCTACTTTCAAGTCTGATATAAATATTTAGTATGTTCTACATTGAAACCTATGAAGAAAATTGAGGGCTGTTGTTTTTTGTTTTTTTTTTTGGGGGGGGGAGGCTAAATTGCCCTCAGCCCCTGAGTTTTCCTAAGCTGGTACTGGCACAACTGTTGCTGGCCGTAGGTCATGCACCGAGAAAAATGTTTTAAATTGAAGTACCTATTTACTCAGATTCACATCAAGTGTAATGTTTGGTTCAGAACGTATTATTGCTCTACTAATTGAATAATCTCAACTTGAATGCAATACTTTTTCTTTGCACCTCTAACTTACCACTTCGTGTTTGGACACTCGCTATAAAAACACCTTCCTCTGATGTGAGATTGATGGTGAATGTGGTGCCAGCACCGACATCAGAAATCTCATGCTGGAGTTTGAAGATAGATGGCTGTGTCGGGAAGGCCGTCTCGGGGTCAGGTGTTAAAATATACCCACTGGTGTTAGCGGGTCCCCAGCGGAGTTTTAGCGTGTCGGACGTAATTGATTCCACAACAAATGCCCCAGGATCCAAAGTCACTTTTGGCAGCAAAATGAGAAATAAAGTTACAAGTATTTAAACATAATTATTTGGGGGTAATTTAAAATGAATGATATATTTCCATGAAATAAATTATTTTATAAATCAATTTTATTCATTGAAATTATTTGAAAATAATGTAAAATGTAATGCCACCAGTATTAAATTACCAAAAAGTTAGAGTCTCCATAGCTGGAGCCAAATTCTTAAAAACCTCACAATGCTATATGCTTCAGAACAGTGCTATGGCATTGAGAACAAGTCCAAAAAAATGACAGAGAACTTACTTGTTGCTGCATTGATGGCAGCTACCTCACTAACTCTGTCTGCTTCATGTCTATACACTTCAACAGCGTAGGTGATACCAATGTCCAAGTTGGTGAATGTGAATCTCGTCTCCAAAATTGTCTGGCATATGGCCGGTGTAGGCTGCGATACATGCGAGATACAGATATCGTAGCTACTGTTGATTCCACACGGACCTGTCCACTCGATGGTGATTTCAGTGAGGGTGGCCGAACTGACCGCCAGGTCTCGAGGGGGACTGATGGCTGCAATGGGAATGGTCAAAGAATATAGTCACATTGGCACACTGGTGGGGGGGTCATGGGGCAGTCAGAAGGTGCTTTTACACACAGTTTGCAGTAAACTTCGCGAAGTTTCACTTCCCAAAGATTAACTTCGCAAAGTTTAGCAATGTGTACTCAAACTTCTCACTAATCTTCCAGCGAAACATCCAACAACTTTGTAGAAAATTTCCTGAACATATCGAGAACCTTCCCACAACATTTTGAGTGTGAACACAAACTTCGGGAAGTTATATCCTGTGAGCCTCAGTGCACTTCTGGGGACGTTACACAAACACGGATTTGTAGTTGAATACATTTATTGGGTATACCCTGTAGCTTGTATATTACATGTATGTGCGTTTTATGCACATCAACGTTACATCCAAGCTCATCCAATATTGTTACAGCCTGTAGCTTCATTAAATAAATATGGAGATAAAGGACATTGGATCATTGTGGAAACAAAATTCCTGATCAATCTGTGTGGAGCACAGTCTCCATACTTTTTGTTTCCAACATGCGCAATGCATATTAAATCTTTGGGAAGTTTTGCGAGAAGTAAATCTTCCTGAAGATTTACCACAGTGTAAACGATCAAACCAAACTTCACAAAATCTTTGAGAGAATAAAATTCATGAAGATTTGTATTGTAAATGCATCTATTGGCACCACACTAACTCTCCGGGTGTTATTTTTTTGGCTAATTAGCATGGATCAATAAATGCACTGAAGATAATGACTAGGGATTTACTAACCTCTCCAGAGCCTCTTATTTACTAATACACATCTCATGGGACCAACAAGTCATTTGTACCTTCTATGAAGTTGTTTCATCATGAATTTATTTAATATCAAAGATATATATAAACGTATAAACATAAAAAACGACCAGGTCCATCATTTCTTTCCACACACGTACAAAGACAGGTCAGAAAATGAATACAAGATAGATTACAAAAAACATATAAGATGGATACTTTTTTTAAATGGTCAAACTAATACTTGAAACTCAAGGATTGAAACATATTACCTCATTGTTTTACGACCTATTTACAATGTACACATAAGAACATTCTGTAAATAACACTGTTAAGAACTCAGATTATACTCCAAAAATTGCATTCTATTGTAATTTGAGTTAAATCAACAATGTTTATCATTCCAATAACTGCAATTGATTAAGATGTTTATCAAGGTCAAAGAAATGTGCCTATTGTGTACAAACTACATTGCATACATCTCACTTAAACTTGAAGTTAATGTTAAAAACTTGTGCCAGTTTAGACTTAAAGGCATGATACAAAGCACTCCCGTTATAACATGGATATAATGAAATACCTGTTACAATGCAATAGAAATTAATGTCCCCCAAATTATTATTTATATACTTCCAATGTTGGTTAACAAAATTTCGATACAACAACAGAAAACTGCTGGTCCCGAGGACTTTGTTATAATGGGATTGTAATACAATGGCATGTCAACAGATTCATGATAACAATACAATGGCGATGCAATGCCTGCATGTAAACATGCATTTGGCAATGAAAGAGTAAATAACAGAATTAAAAAAGACAATTAACCAGTTGGAGACGAAGCACAAGTTAACTTGTGTTGGGGTCTATGGAAAATGTGTGTCACAGTGAAATTAAATTGTCTCCAGTGGTTAATAAAACTGAGAGAGTGCCCACCTGTTAGTCGAGCTACTGATGCTGGATTCCTAGTTCGGAGGTCACTACGTACGGTGATGATGGTAAAATTATACCATGTCGAGAACTCCAAGTTTCTAAACATCTGTATCTCGTCAGATGACACATCGTAAAAACTGCCATCTAAGTAAATTTCATAAAAGTCTACAAAGCCATTGGGTTTTTGCCAGGTGACATTTATGTCACCGTAGGATTCACGTTGTGAATGTTATGACACCTGGATTCACACCAGAAGGAACTGAAAGAAGAGAAAATCAGACAGAAATTTTTAAGTACGTGGAAAATATATGGGAAACAGTCAATTAACAAACAAATCGGCAAAGCTCAAATTTGTATTCAGAGACATAATGAGCAGTTGCATTCTGGGAATTTATTACTACAGTTCATAATGCATATGACACAAACACCAAAATTTTACACTTCAATTTGAAATTTTGGTGAAATCTACATTGATTTTACTTTGTTTTAAATATTTTCTCTGGGAGGAATATGGTCAAAGGATTGCACAAGGATGTTTTAAATTCATTCTTGGCTGATGGAATGGTTGGTATTTAGTATGGAGTAGAGAATGATAAGATTTTATAAGAGATAGTATCCACCACGTTTACAGGTATATTCAATATTACAGTGAAACCTGTATATGTGGCCACCCAAGGGAGACAAAAAATGTGGCCTCTGTAAACAGGTGGTTGTTATAGACAGGTAGTTTTTAAAACACATAATCAATGTCTCCAGGGGAATTATTTCAGTGGCCACTATTGGCAGATTTGCTGCTATAGAGAGGCTTTGTGCAGGAATATCAAGAAGCGAACATTTTTACATTCAGTAAGTCGCGAAATTTGGGAAAATAAAACCACCGAGAAATATTCAGCGTATACAGTATATTAAACGAATAACATCACAGTCTACTCACGGAGTTGGAAGTTTGCTGAAGTTATGAGGTCCCCTCTTCTACCACCAGACGTCTGGTACAGCAAAACTGTGTAGTTTTGACCCGCTGTCAGACCTGTCAGCATGACACCGACAGAAAAATTCGATGGCAGTTTTTGGTTTCCGGGCGATTCTCCTGATGCAGTGTACTCAATCTGTAGACCCTGGTACTGGCCCGGGAGTGTACCCCAATATAATTCAAGTTTCGTGTCAGAGCGGGAGATCAGGTCCATTCCCACTACAATGAAAGAGAAGACACAATGCACCAATTCATCAAAAAATCTTCTTCTTTTTTCCTTTTTTTTGGGGGGGGGGGCCATTCATGATTTCATAGTGGTGTAACATACAGTCCATGATTCAAAAAGAGAATAAGAATGATATCTTGGCCTGGGTTCTATAGAGAATGTGTTTTATATTGAATTCAAATTGTCTCCAAGAGGCCGAGTCAATCTCATTATTAATCACTGACTTTTCACAATTAATTATTTTTGTTTGAAATTCTTTATTGTGGTAAAAGTGATTATAGGCCTATGTTAAATTTTCTTCATAGTTTTAGTAAAATGTCATGTTTATTGGTGGTATTTTGGTAGGTTTGACAAACTTAGCAGAGAGAGTACACCATGTGAATTTCTTTTCAGATTTGGTAGCTCTTAAAACAGCCCACTCAACGTTTCGACCTAAACTGCTCTAGTAGTCATCAGGAGTTTATATTATTTGTTTCGATTTTTTGCACTGCTGATAACTCTGGTATTCAGGTTTTAGCTTTTAACCTACCTAGTGGAACAGAAACTGTTACCGCGATGCTCTGCTTCGCATCACTTCCCAGCCCAATCACCGTGGTAACAGTGAGAGTGTACGATGCATCGTTATTGAGATCATCGACCATCAGCTCTCTCATCGTCTCATCCAATGTGAATACTTGGGAACCGCTGTTAAGAAGAATTCTGAAGACATCGAAGGTCCCAGAGGATGGAGGGTCAAAAGTAACACGGATAGACGAGTTGGATGCAGGAACTGCTCTCACATTTTCCGGCGGATCGGGTTCTGTGAAAGAAAGCATCAAGAAAACATCATTTGTAAGGGAAGATGTGGACCTGGTCTCGTTAAAAAAAAAGAGATAAAAAAATGTGCCCGTAGAAGGGTCAAGTCAAGTATGGTCATTGCACTATATTCCCCTTCAGGGCTGCCACTCAAAATTTTGATTTCCCCCTACGCCGCATGCGTATTTTCCCCTACGGACACCACTTTTCCCCTACGCCTATTTAACCATATTTTCCCATACGAACCTATGTTTTCTCCTACAAAATCGACTTTTTCCCTACGACGGTATTTTTTCCCTAAGAAATATCCTTAGAAATGCACAATATTGATCACAATTTCTTCAGCGGAGATGGACAAAATGGGCGAATATAAACGGATTTCCTTGGAAAAATTACGAATATTTCTGAAAATTTTCAAAACCCCCTACATCCCCTACAAATCATCAAATCCCCCTACGTTTCCCCTATGGAAGGTCATTTTCCCCGTAGGTATCCCCTACCTCCTACGCATGGCCAAAATCCCCTATGGTAGGGGATTTCCCCTACGAGTGGCAACCTTGTTCCCCTTGCTTGTATGGGCAAGTATGGTCTGTTGTTGGCAACTAAAAACAAGACTGGGCTGGGGTCTTACTAGATGACCAAGGCCCATGCAGCTATTTGGGATCTGGTATATGTCTGGTCTTAATCTCCAACCAGTCGCGGTTCAAGAGCGGAAACTTGGGACTTTATCCATGGCCAAATCCTACCTAGGTCCCCTGCCGAAATGTCACTCAGCGGGGGTAGGTGTTGTTGCCTGTTGGGTTTTCATGTGAAAATTTTAAACACTGGCAAAGGGGAACGTTTATTAATATTTTCATTGTAAAAGTTTTTGTCCTATTTTTTTTTGGGGGGGGGGAACTTGAGCAATTTTGGGGTGGCTTAAGCACCCACGAAACGTGAACGGACCGTACTATACTAATGCCGAAGCGATATATCGTAGTCTGTAGATCATCACGCACGCACGCACTTCAACCAACAACAGTTTGCAGTCAACGAACACCGTGAATCCTGTGCATGCATGTTTGGAACAAAAGAAGCCTTTAAATTACTTCAATGAGTAAAAAAGGTAAGTCAAACATTTTGTGATATTGATTATCCTTGATGAGGTGTTATGACCTCGGTGTGCAAAAACAGGCCGATTTGGGGGTGATTCGCCCGACTAGCTTAGCTCAATTCTTGCACTAATCGTGTGAATTCACGCACATTGAAAAGTGCTGGTAATGCTGTCTGTCCTTTGTATATGAGGGGACTGACCTAACATATGTAAAAAATACTGTTAAATGAAAGAAGTCACCAAAGAAAACGGACAGACCCCGTCGGTCTACATGGACATGGTCTCACTCTCAGTGAGAGTGACAGAGTTTTATATCTACCAGACAAATATTTATAAGTTTCGACCATATCTATTTCACATCTGCATTCCTGGATTGGTGTGAGACTGAGAGTCTCAGTCTCACACCAATCCAGGAACGCAGTGAAATATGGTCGAAACTTAAAAATATTTGTCTGGTAGATATAAAACTCTGTCATCTAATGTTACTTTTTTGATGTTCCTCGTAGAATGGGCTCGAGAGGTCACTCCCAAAAGATTTATAAGAAAAATGTAAGGACGGAAGTCGGTAAAAATTTCTTTGGCAACAGAGTTATCAACTCTTGAAACCAGTTACCAGAAGAAATTATTTCTGCATCGTCAGTAGCTACCTTCAAAGAAAAATTGAGGGCTCTTCCCAAAGGAACTATCTACCAAGTAAGTAACCAAGTAGACTAAGTAACCAAGTAATCCCCCGGCCCCATCTCACTCGATTCAGGCAGCCTCCTTTTTTAAACAAACACTTTGAGGTCCTCCTCCCCACCTACCTTTTCAAGTTTTTTGATTATCCGCCATGCTCATGCCCATCACTTTGCCTGCCATAGGCGGCATCGATCCAGCATGGCATGAACAAGTCGCGGTCGGCGGTGCGCGGCTAGCGTCGGCCAGGCGTGCAGCTGCCTGGCCCGACGCGATTGCAGGCATTGCAGGGAGCAGAGGCAGCAAGACTCCCGGACGCTCACAGAGTCGAAACTTCACTTGTTAGGCTTGTAACTTCACGATTGACACCCGAATTTCAACACCGCATGTCGGCACTTACTTTCCTCGTTAGAGAAGTTGCCCACAAATGGACAGTGGGCTACAATAATGATGAAAAACGGTAAAATTCATGCTTTCGACTTGAAAGGGGACTTCGTCGTCTGC